>CAIGRK010058841.1:0-26347 GCA_903798315.1 Fraxinus greggii | reverse complement strand
TCACTTAAGGATAGGTGCTCCATGTTGTAAGTCACCTAAGAATAAGTGCTCCTTGTTGTAAGTCACTTAAGGATCCGTACTCTTTATTTGTAAGCTACCGTTGTAGTGTATTTGGCCTTACTCGTGATGGAGAGCTTGGTAACGGGGACACAGAACATATTGTGTATCGAACTCAATCAAATTCGCTTGTTATCTTTACATTATTGCACTTTACTTATCACTTTTGTACTTGTGTTTATTATTTGAATTAATCTATCTGGTCTTTACTTGCTTGAATTTAGATTAATTCTTTGAAAAAGTTTTAAAAACCAATTCACCCCCCTCTTGGTTAGTTATTCTTGGGCTAACAGTAGGGGCATCCCTAATTGTGACCCAACGTTTCCAGCTCATTAGAAGATAAGAAAGTTCTTCTCAACACAACATACCCTATATGAAATGACATTTTCTTCACCTTGCATTGCAGTATCAAGCCATATTCTTCTCGCAAGAAATGAGTTTCAGCTAGGAGTCATCTCTTCTTTATTCAAGGAATTCCAATTCACATCTCATCAACTCATCATTAGATATTACGTTGAAATGCAAGTGGTGAGACTAAGCTAGTCCCTCCTTAACAGGGCTTATGACCTCTGCTCCATAAGCTATAGAGCATAGATTCTCTCCTACGGCAGTTTGACTAGTTGTGTAGTTGCCCATAATAGTTGGGGGGAGCTCGTATACTGAGGCCCCCTGTAACACATCAAGTTTCTTTTTCAAGGTAAGCTTGATGGTTTTGTTGACTTCTTTCACTTGGTCGTTCACTTGAGGGTAGTGGGGAAATGACAAGTTTTTTTTATTCTTTAGTCATCGTACAACTTCCTAACCTTCTTTTTATCAATCCGCCTTCCATTTTTTAATACAAGCAAATGGTAAATCCTGAACCAGAAGATAATATTCTTCTAAATAAATTTTGAAGTGTTGGCCTCAGTGATTTTGGCCAAGGTTGATAAAATAATCAATAGTGACAATGGAATAGCTAGCACTCCCTATTTCCATAGGTATAGGTCCATCCCCATTTAGCAAATGGCTGGGGACTCGAAAATACAGTTAGTTCTTGAGAAGGCTACCTCTGAATGGTGGAAAAGAACTAACATTTATCGCACTTCCTTACAAACTGAAGAGCATCTTTCCTAAGAGTTGACTAATAATATCTTGTCTTATTATCTTGTGTGCAAGTAATGACCATCTAGTATGGTTACCACAAACTACTTCATGAACATCACGAAGAACGGAATTTCACCACTTTTCCACCAATGCACCTGAGAAGAGATGAGAAGAATCATCTATTATACAACACCTCATTTTGGAGTACAAAATGAGCAGCCCCTTCTTCTGAGTTTATTGGCCTATTCCTTATCACTGGCAGAACCTAATCCTTAAGAAAGGCAATAATTCACTACATCCAAGATGGGGTTCCTTCAATTCACATGACTTTCACTCATTTGAAGAAGGAGGGACGGCGACGTGCTCAATTCACATGACTACCTTGAGTAGCTCGAAATCCTTGCTACTGGCTAACTTTGATAGAGCATCAGTGTAGATGTTCTCAGTGTGTGGTATTTAAGTCAATTCAAATTTTATAAGAATGGAAGAAGATCCATAACCTACTCAAGGTAGTTGCCATACTTTTCTCCCTTATAGTGAAGTTGACATTTACTTTGCTAATTACCAATTTTGAATCACTGTTAACCACCAGCCTCTTCACTTGCATCTCCTTAGATAATCTGAGGTCGGCCAGTAGCGACTCACATTGAAATGCATTACTGGAGGCCTTATATCCAAATCTTACTATACAATTAAATTTGTGACCTTCCGAACTATCTAATACCACTCTAGCACCTACACCCATCTCTCCAAATTAACCATCAACAAACAAGTTCCACGTGGCCAATTTTCTTGGTTCCATAGCCACTTCTATGTCCCAGGGAAAATTTTGCTACGAAATCCGCAATTGTTTGCTCTTTTACAAAAGCTCTTGGCTTGTAGACAATATCAAATTCATTCAGCTCTACATCCCATTTCATCAACCATCCTAAAGCATCAGGTTTCTGGGTCACATTTGAGTGGGAAATTTGTTAACACTTGGATGTTGTTGGCCTGGAAATATGGCCTTAACTTGTCGAAGCAGTAATCAAGGAAATGGTAAGTTTTTCTATGTCAGTTTTGCGAGTTTTTATTGACAAATGGGCTTTGATTACATAGTAAATAGGTAGCTGTAAACTACCCTCCTCTCTTACAAGTGCGGGACTCACAACTTCTATAGAAACAGCCAAATACAACAATAACAATTCTCATTCTTTAGGTTTTGAGAGAATGGGGGCCCATCCCAAATGCTCCTTCAGCCCTTGGAAAGCCTCTTCGTACTCCTCATTCCATTCGAACTTCTTCCCTCACTTGAGAACTTTGAAGAATTGAAGGCATCTGTTTATAGCCATTGAAACAAATATGCTCAATGCTGCCAGTAAACCCCGTGAGACTTTACACTTCTTTTGGTTTGCTAGGGGACCTCGTATTCATCAAGGCTCTAATCTTTTTAGGATTGGCTTCTATACCTCTTTGATTAACCATGTAACCTTAGAATTTTCTCAAAGAAACACCAAAAGCACTTTTAACAGGGATTCAATCTCATCCTGTATTTCCTCAAAATTTGAAAAGCAGGATCGAGGTGCTTCACATGGTCCAATGCTTTGAGGCTTTTTACCAACATGTCATCTATATAAACTTCATAGTCTTGCCCATGAGGTCTATAAATGTCTTGTTGGCAAGCCTCTGATACGTTTCCCCAGCATTCTTCAAGCCAAAAGGATCACCTTGTAATAATAAAGACCTCTATCATTAATAAAGAGGTGTTTTCCTCGTCTGTTAGGTGCATAGTGATCTTACTATATCTTGAGTAGTGTCCATAAAACTCAATAACTTGTATCCAAAAGTAGAGTCCACAAACTAGTCTATCCGTAAAAGTAGGAAGCAGTCCTAAGGACAAACTTGATTAAGGTTGGAAAAGTCTATGCATGCACTCCACTTTTCATTGTGTTTCTTTATTGGAACCAGATTAGTGATCCACTTTAGATAGATGGCCTCTATGATGAATCCATTAGACATCAGTTTTTCCATTTATTTCAAGGCTTCATATCTTTTCGGATTAAGGGCTATTCTTTTCAATGTCATTTCAATGTCTCCCCCTTGTTTAGGGGTCTGTCCTTCTTTAGGTACATCAAGAATTTCAATATCAACCAATACCATGCTAACGCTTCAAGGTTTAGCTTCCTTAAGGAATTAAGATAACATTTCCTTTATCCCATCTGATCACCTCTAACCACAGAGATGCCATGTTCGATAGGAAATTTTATGTATAAGTGATTGATGGATGTGGTTGTCCAAAGTTCTTCTAATGCTGATCATCCCAATACACTGTGATAAGCTCACCTATGGTCCACAATAGAAAACTTTAGAAATGATGGGCCGTCAAGGTGGGCAATCCCATTTCCACTGCAAGGGTAAATTTTTCCTTTAGGAATGATGATATACTCAATGAAGCCATGTAGAGGAAAAGTCATGGGATTAAGCTCATGATCTATCAACATCTTATCATAAGTGGCCCCAAACAATATATTAACAGAGCTCCCGTTATCCACCAGCGTACACTTTAAACTATTTCTTGCCATAACAGCCCTTACTACTAATGCATCTCAATGGGGGTAATGCATACCTGTTACATCTTCCTGTGTAAAAAATAATTGGTCGTGTGCTATTGACTAAATAGCTTGTTATGGGAGATCTTTGGCTTCTCTTGCATAATTCCTCTGTGTATTTCTTGATGAGCCAACATGCAAATCCCCAATGATAGTGTCTATCTCTTCGAGAGGGACATTTTTAGCATCTACTGGGGGTTCTCTTCTTTGTATTTGGCCAATCCTAGGCATGTTTATTTTCCCATCCATTCTGTGTTTAAAGGATTTTTCCCTGAGATGCTGTCTCACCTCATCTTGCTTAGGCTGTTGGTTATGCCTAGACGGTGGTGCATTTCATTACACATGGCCTGAATGTGCATTATTTTGTTCCTTATGTTGGGATATGGACATACAATCGTTGGTGCCATGGCTACAAGTTCGATGGTAAGTACAATAGGGCGTATTCATAGGCTCATTATTTTTACCCCCATTTCTCCTTCTTGAGCGATTCGGTTATCTTCGAACTTCATGTCCAACCTCTTCATATGACAAAGAAGGTATAACATTTAAAGTAGTCGTAACTAATGCCTAACCTGAAGTAGGTGTGGCGGTATGCCTAGCTTGAGTCCTTTATTGTTTCACTATATGCAAGATAGGACTTCGCCTTTGCCTTTAAGTGGATGATAGCCCCATAGAGGTTCATTTGCTATGATCTATTAATTATTCATTAACGATCTCGCTTCTCATCATTTCCACCAAGACATCATTTCTCTCCAAAAGAAGTGTTCATATTAAGGATTCCTCTTAGGGCTGAAAGAGCCTTTCTTTCTTCACTTGTTCGTAATAAGTCATTTCATCCGTAAAATAGACTAAATAACTTTTTAAGATTCGCCCGCCTATTATCTCATATCTTGCAGACGGTGAATGGGGGTCTCTTCTTCCTTGCTTGATAGATATTTGGTTCTAGAAGGACTTTTTGAGTTTCGACCAGCTCAAGATACTCCCAGCTAGTATAGGTGAGGCTCCTTTTAAGCTCATATGGGTCTTGTAGTAGTTAAAATATTTAGCTGGATCATCCTTTCATTCATACTAGGGGATTTTTGGCGGTACAAAGTGGTTGGGGACATGGGCTTTCCTCAACTTTTGTTAGATTGAGAGACTCTCATCATCATCCAGTTCGAAAGATTTGCATGGACCATCCAAGTCTTCCTCCTTAGCCTGGTACCAAGGCATCTATGACGTGCTAACTTGATTTCTTAGAGTTTCAACATCCCTTCCCTCCTACCTATTTCTATGTAAAGGGACATATGGGGCTCATGACTTTGCATGTCCTTCTGTGGCCTTTGAATAGGAGGTGGTTGTTGTGGCTTATTTCTAGGCATTAGTAGGCCAATTCTGTCGAGCAGATGACCCTTGGGGCCCATACTTTTGTTCAAACTTTGACGCGAAGTTTTCTTCTTGGGACATGTCATCAGTAGGTTGTTCAGATAAATAATTAGTAAACGTATCCACCTCAACTTCTCTTTCCACTGGGCTAGCCTCTCTCTTTTGCCTGTGAGAGTAAGCCTTTTGGTTATGTTCTTTCTTGTCTTGTTGGAAAGTATTTTGCTGAGGCATTTGATACCTAGTATGTCCATGCATTTGCATAAATAACTGTTGCGTGGTAGTTTTCTGTTAGGAAATACTCCTCATATTGCCAACCATTTCTTTGACCACTCTTGCGAGGTGTATGGTAGTGTCACCACCTCGACGGTGCTGATGATGGGGTCTACGAGCATTGCATAAGACACATAATGGCTAAAACTCATGGTATATGAACAACTTGTATATTGATTAACACTCCAAAGAACGTTTTTTTAACACTTTAGCTTACTCTTCTTCAAGAACAAGAACCTTTATTTAGGGATAGAGCTTGAGACCCTTCTTTCACCAATGGTTTTTACCATAAGGATATTCATGGTTACATGTGGTTTCCATAGATGATGTCCATATGTTGACCTTTAATTTTGTACCTCCAACGTGGTCAACAAATCTCAAGGTCTCTCGGATCCACATAACTCCAGTGGTGGTGAAGTTGGCCGCGTACACTCTGACGATCAAGTTAATAGTAGTATGGGTATGAGATTTGATTTAGACATGAGCCTCCAATATATATAAAACGGTCGGCCTTGGGAAAACTATGATAATAACAGTTAGGATAGTTTAAATTTGCATTATCTTTGGAATGATACATTGTGTGTGTGCTTTCATAATAGAAAAGGATGAATATTTGCCATGGGATGAAAGTATACATGGCCTCATCCACAGGTTGGGGACCTCTTATTGATGGCATCAATTATAAGCATTTAATACTAATACCATTTTGCTGCCCATAATTCTAGCAAAAAAGGTTGAGACTTGATCTAGTTCTAGTTGGGACATGTCATTTTGCATGGCATCTTGTTGGACTTGCAAACAGTGAAGAATCCATCAAGCCTATCGACGGAGGATGTGAAGGAATCAATCGACCGTTGAGGATATTGTAGTGGTCTTCGACAAAAGTAAAGCCTCCGAAAGTAGTGGAGCACTCCATCTCGGGATGTCATGAGGAGGACTGGGAACCTGTGGGACATCATCCTCATGATCATCTTTAGCTTGTTCGAGAGGTAAAGTCAAAGGTCCCGAGTCCGGATAAAAACTCTAAGTACGGGCCACCCATTGCCTACGTTCCTTAACAATTTTCATCCGCTTAAGAGTGTGAATATTGATAATGTCGGTAGGATGAACTAACTCAAAGGCCTCACCATTTAGAGGAATTTCAAAATTTTTAAAAATTTTAGTGAGTAGTGTGCGAGTAGCGGAGTGGACGAGTTTCACGTGACCGAAGGTAATCGTTAGAAAATCCAATTTTGTCCGACCAAAAAGAATCAAGAAGGAATAGGTCGAAGTGAGTAACTTCATCAAGATGAACTTTCCTAGGGAGAATAATGTGGGCAATGATAATATGCAAGACTACATGTTAGGGTTAGTTGGTTTGAACTAAGTTTTATAGGATGTACAAAGTCTTTTCCGGTAACTCTATGACATGCAATGATAGGATTGTAATCGTCACGATGTGGGTGAGCCATATGACAAAATATTTGGTTCCAACATTCTTCTAATTCAAGAAGGGAACGTATAAGAGATTTAGTTATAGTAAAATGTTTTCCTTTTACAAAACAAAAGACGCTACCCTTTCGAGGAGTATATACCATGTTTTTGTAAAATTACCTCATGAGTTTAGGATATGCATATTCATCCATAAAGGCAATAGAGACCCAACCCATATCTAAGAAAAATTCTTCAATATGAAATTCAAGTGCTTAAAGAGAAAAAATTGCAAAATCTACACTTTTACCTATAAGGATAGGTGATTTGTCAAAGTGGTTTTCTGGAACCTCGACCTCATCCTCCGATGAAGAATAGCTGATTTATCAAAGTGGTTTTCCATGGTTTCTTACCAGTCATCTTGACCCGTTGCATGATGAAGAACGAAAGAATTTCACTAAAGAGACGGTTTACCGAAATAGTAGAAAAATAAAGTTGCGGTGGAAGAAAAATGGGGATTTTAAGAATTTGGAGAAGAAGAAGTGATGGGTTTTTGAAATATTGAGGAGAACTAGAGGACTGATTGAAGATTTGATGAGATTGAAGGTGGATCTACGGAGGGGAAGAGGAAGAGAGAGAGAGAGATGAGAAAAAAATAGAGGAATATGGCCTTAAAGCAGACGGTTCGCTTGACCAGTCCCCTTGTAAAGGCTCAATTTTTCCAGTCGACCGGACCTCATCCAGCCCCTACCCCTTTTTTTACACAAAAAATGTAATCTTAATTATGTATTCCAAATTCATCAACAATGCCTAAACTCCTTCTAATATGTGAGAAATGATTAAGAGCTAGAGGTTTAGTGAAGATATCGGCTAATTGATTTTCCGTATTTCTAAATTCTGATACGATATCTTTTTTTTTTTGTATGTGTGATCTCTTAAGAAGTGATGTCTAATTTCAACATGTTTCGTTCGAGAGTACAAAATGGGATTTTTAGAAAAATTTATTGCACTAGTGTTATCACACATNTCTTAATTATGTATTCCAAATTCATCAACAATGCCTAAACTCCTTCTAATATGTGAGAAATGATTAAGAGCTAGAGGTTTAGTGAAGATATCGGCTAATTGATTTTCCGTATTTCTAAATTCTGATACGATATCTTTTTTTTTTTGTATGTGTGATCTCTTAAGAAGTGATGTCTAATTTCAACATGTTTCGTTCGAGAGTACAAAATGGGATTTTTAGAAAAATTTATTGCACTAGTGTTATCACACATGATAGGTGTGTGATCAAATGATAGGTGATAATCATTGAGAGTTTGTTTTATCCATAGAACTTGTGCACAATAACTAACGGTCGAGATATATTCGACTTCGATGGTAGACAATGCAAAGGAGTTTTGTTTCTTGTTAAACCATGATATAAGTGCAAAGCCTAGAAATGACATGTTCCGCTAGTGCTTTTACGATCGATTGTGCATCCGGGCCAATCGGCATCCAAATAGCTAAGTAGATCAATGTGAATACCCTTACGATACCAAAGCCCTAAAGTTCTAGTGCCACTAAAATATCTAAAGATTTGTTTCATGGCCTTGAGATGAGATTCTTTAAGATTCGATTGAAATCTAGCACATAGACACACACACACACACAACAACAACATAATATCGGGTCTACTTGTAGGGAAAAAAAGAAGGGATCCGATCATACCACTATATTTTGTTATGTCAACAGATGTACCTCGATCGTCCTTATCCAATTTTATTAATGTGCTCATAGGAGTGTTCATTTGCTTCAAACCATCCAGTCGAATCTCTTAAGCATATCCAAAACGTACTTGCTTTGATTGTTGAAGATTCCATTACAAGTTTGCTTAATTTGGACATCGAGGAAGAATTTAAGTTCTCCCATCATGCTCATTTCAAAATCCATGCTCATACATTTAGAAAACTCTTCACGAAGATGAATATTAGTAGCACCAAATATAATATCATCAACATAAATTCGAATAATGATCATATCATTCTTTTGAGTTTTAACGAAAAGAGTGGTATCCGCTTTTTCAATAGAAAAACCATTTGAAATTAGAAATTTTCCCAAACGTTCATACTAAGCCCTAAGAACTTGTTTTAGACGTAGAGAGCTTTTCGAAATTTGAAAACATAGTCCGGATGTTTGTAATTTTTAAAACCGGGTGATTGTTCAACAAACAATTCTTCTTGAATAAAACCGTTACGAAAAACACTTTTGACATCCATTTGATAAAGAGTAAATTTTTTTATGACACGCAAATGCAAGAAGCATGCGAATGGGTTCTAATCTAACTATCGGTGCAAGTATTTCTTCAAAATCGATGCATTCTTCTTTATTGCAACCTTGGGTGACTAATCTAGCCTTATTACACACAATTATCCCATTTTTGTCCCGTTTATTTCTAAAAACCATTTTGTACCAATTACGGTTTGATAAATTAGTCTAGCAACTAAATCTCAAACATGATTTCTTTCAAATTGATTTAGTTTTTCTTGCATTGTCAGTATCCAAAATTCAGCAAACTCGGGTTCTTTAAAATTTTTAGGTTCAATTTGCGAAATGAATACACAACTACCACGATGATTTCTAAGAGAGGTTCTAGTGGTGAGATGGAACAAACTTCCATTCATTTGGTAGCGAGGATCACTTTGAGCCTCGATTGATTTTTATTCAGTCTCTTGAATGTTGGGGTCCTTCGTTTGTTTTTCATTTGGCATTCCATTGTTTTTTTCTTGAATCTTCATTTTTTCAAATGGAGCTTCCTAACCTACATCATCATCAATACCTTTTGCACGATCAAGTGAGTTAGTCTCATCAAATGTGACATGCATGGATTTTTCAACGACCAGAGTTCTTTTGTTAAATATTCTTAAACTTTGCTAGTTGATGAATATCCTAGAAAAATTTTAATATCGGATTTTGAATCGAACTTTTCCAAATTATCTTTTGTATTCAAAATAAAACAATTGCAACTGAAAACTTAAAAGTAACTAATATTGGAAATTCTATTTTTCCTAAGCTCTTAAGGAGTTTTAGTCTTCTTACAACTAGAAAAAAACTCTATTTACAATGTAGCAAGCGGTATTGACGGCTTCGGTACAAAAATATTTTGGTAAATTATTTTCATTTAGCATGGTTCTAGCCATCTATTGCAATGTACGATTCTTCCTTTCAACTACACCATTTTGTCGATGAAGCCTAGGAGCCGAGAAATTATGTTCATATCCATTTTTGTTGCAAAAATTATCAAAAGCAATATTATCAAATTCTCCACCATGGTCACTTCTAATAGTTGTAATGGTATAACTTTTTTCGTTTTGGACTTTCTTACAAAAATGCTTAAAATCTTTTAAAGCTTCTTCTTTTAGACTCAAAAATATGACTTAAGTAAATCTACAAAAATCATCAACAATTAAAAAAGTATAATGTTTACCGCCCAATCTAGCAATTCTAGATGGTCCAAAAAGATCCATGTGGAGAAGTTGTAATGGTTTTGTAGTTGAAGAGTACACTTGAGGTTTAAATGAACTTTTTACTTGTTTTCCAAATTAACAAGCATCACAAACTTTATCTTTTTGAAATTTTAAGTATGACAATCCTTCGACAAGACAATTTTTGGAAATTTTAAGTGAACGTCCATGCTAATATAACCTAATCTCATATGCCATAGCCAAGTATCCTCCTTTAGACTCAGTAAACATTTTTCGTTATTTTCAAAATCAATATTTATGATATAAACATCTTTGTTTCGGCTTCCTACAAACAACACCTCTTTAGATGTAGCATCCTTAATAAGACATTTGGAAAAATCGAATTTAATATGATATATTTTGTCACATAATTGACTAATACTAAGTAAATTGTGTTTGAAGTTATCTACGAATAGGACGTTTTCAGTGGAAGGTGAGACATGGTTACCAATGTTTCCAATACTAATGATTTTCCTTTAGCATTGTCCACAAAAGTGACATAGCCTCCATCCTTCCTTTCGAAGTTTGATAGCAAGGTTTTATCTCTGGTCATGTGTTTTGAACATCCACTATCAAGAAACCATTTGCTCGTTGTCCTACTTTGTACCTCTAAAAATAATTCAATTTTTGATCATTGGTACCCATACAAGTTTGGATCCTTGGTAGTTAGTTTTAGTGGATCCTCAATCCACTTGTTGCTAAATTTTAGCTTCTTTTTTGTTAGACAATTGTAGGCCACATGTCCCTTTTTATTACAAAAGCTATAAGTAATTATTGAGAAAATTGAATTTGATGCTTTGACAAATATATTTTTAAGAGATTTTTGTTTATATCCAATGCTTCCTTTATCCAAAACCAATTTTTGATTACCGGGCATTAAATCAAAATTCTTATTCCTTTGAGTGAATTCATATATGATTTTTGTTAGATCTTCGTCTTTTTCCTTCAAAGAACAATTTAATTTGAATAATAAATCATACTCTTAATTTTCTTTTCTAGTCTCTAAAACTTTTTCTATCTCATTTTTTTGTAATTTATATTTCTTTTTAAGAATAGAATGACTAAGAGCTAACTTTTCAAATTCTTCTAAATCTCATCATATGAGGAAGATAAATCGTCATATGAAAATTGTTCAATAGATTTTACTTCATCATTGATTGTCATGAAGCACATGTTGGCGATTTCTTCTAGACTTTCATTTTCATCGTGATCATCATTATCGCTTTCATCCCATGTAGTTTGGAATGCCTTTTACTTGAAATTTTTCTTTTATTTGGACACTCGGTTCTTTTGTGGTCGATTTTGTCACAATCATAGCAAATAATTTTCTTGCTTCTTTTTTTATTCTTGTCTTCTTTCTTTTGATATTTTCGATTATTTCGAAACCCTCTCCATTTCTTGATAAGAAAAACTAAATCATCGAACTCTTCATCACTCATGTTTTTACTTGTTGTTCATTTATCAATTGTCGATTTTAAAGCAATTTGGCGCTTCATATCCTCCTTTGATTCTTCTTTGCTCTTTCTTGTTTTCTCCTTGATTTCGACATTGCCAAGCTCGTGGGTCATCAAGGTTCCATAGATCTCTTCCAAATGATATGTGTTCACATACTTGGTGTTCTCTATCAAGGCTCCATTTCTCCGAGAGCAACCTAACCATTTTGATCACAAGTTCATCGTTAATAAATTTGCGATCGAATCCTTTTAGGCCATTTACAATGTCGGTAAAATGAGTAATCGTATCTACAATAGAGTCACCTTATTCCATAAAGAAATTTTTAAATCCCTTGACTAACATATTAATTTTTGTTTCTTGAACTTTCTAGTGCTAACATGAGTAACTTCAAGTGCATGCCAAATATCATATGTGAATTTACAAGTACTAATGCTGTTAAATTCATTTTTATCCAATGCACAATAGAGTAAATTCTTAGCTTGGGCATTCAATGATAATTTTCTTTTGTCTTCTTCATCATACGCTTCTCTAGGTTTGGGGATAGTTCGATCAGGTTGACCTTCTATCTTAATGGTCTTGGTAGGCTTATAATAACTATACTCAACAGCTTCCCAAATGTTATAATCAATTGATTGGATGTAAATCATCATCCTAACTTTCCAATAATTATAGTGTGTGCCATCAAAGAAGGGAGGTCTATTTGTGGAATGCCACTCATGATTTTGAATTATTAGGTTAACCATTACTCAAGATTGTGAAATCTTTGAAAATAAGTACCTTGTTCTGATATCAATTGAAAGTCCAAGAATAACTAACCAAGAGAGGGGGTGAATTAGTTTCTAAAACTTTTTCCAAAAATTAACTTAAGATCAAGCACGTAATAACAAGATAGATAAATTTAAATATCAAGTATGAATATGGAAGCAATAAGTAAAGATGGATAAAGAGTTTAAACGATATAATTATGGAGGTTCGATCTAATGCAATGATCTACGTCCTCCATTACAAAGCTCTCCAGCATGAGTAGGGTCAATTTCCTTATGTTTATTGACTAGTGGTGCAATCCAACCCTTTACAAAACTTTTGATTACAAACAAGGAGCACGGTCCTTTTACAACGTTGAGCATTTTCCACATACTTTTCAAGATAAAAATATTTTACAAATCCGAGAGTTATTTTTAAAATTCATTTTTCACTTGATCAAATCATCGTATTCGAATTGCTTTTTTATGCACCAAATTGTTTTTAATGTATGGAACAGTTTTGAGCTATTGCCATTTATGCCATATATCAAGGTGTTAGTACCTTCACATTCTTAACTAGGAAAAACAAGTATTTGATCTTGCTCCGGAGTTTGGCTCTTAATTTCTTGAATGTGGCTCGATCTTGACTTTTTTCAAGAATTCGATTTGTGATGATAGCCTTTGATCTTTTGACGACGATTGATCAATATTCCTTTGTACGCATTTGAAAGACTATAATCACTTGAATTCAAATCATTAGTAAATAATACCAACTTGTTTGTTATAATCAAAACTTTGATGTTTCAAATTAATCATAGGTCAACATAACTTATGAAGTTTCAAAGAGCACTTCAAAGTTAACTCCTACCCATTCTAACGATATGAAAAGTGTTATGTGCAGAAGTTTTAGGTTAATTTATATTTTTAATGATTCATACATCTTGGACTATCTAAGTGGAGTATGGCAAGTACTCTTAACATGTGACAATCTATACAAGTGTGAAGTTGAGCCGCTTCTACAAGGCTTTAATTCTCTAAAACACATATGAAATCTAAGAGTTGTTTAGGGTCGGAATGAACACAAGAGTGAGAAATCGAAAATGATATGGAGGTGATTGTGTTCATAATATGGTTTTAGTTTACACCAATGGCTATCAATTCATGACACCGCGTTTACTAATTATCCAAGTAAATCCAATAGTATTCTATCATGGAAGGTTCAAACCCATAAAGTACCTATGCGGATGCAATAACATTCCACCTGATCTCTCTTTAGGCTCTGCATAGTCTAATGCATTAATTCATGTGGGAGATTGTAAAACTTTAGTAGGTTCGCCAGTCTTGTAACGTGGAGTGCTACTATTACAAGTCGAGATTGTTGTATCTTGAGAGATGAGTGTCGAAAGACAGTAAGCATCAGTGTGGGGCATTATCATCTCAAGGAGAAAGAGTCGAACTCTTGTCTCGACCATTATCATTTTATTTCGCTCATTTCTGCACATCGGTATTCTACCCAGCTGTTTATTCATCGCAAGAGATTATTTTGAAAATAATTACTGCAAGGTAAAACCATTATTTGCCAACAATTTCGGTGTATCGAGTAAAAACCAATAGCCCTGATGCACTGCAGGCTTCATAAGCCACCAAATTTCTCAGCACTACCTGTGTTCACATCTAAACTAATTCTGGGGAGATAAAATGTAGATGTTTTCTCGTCGAAATTAATGCTCAAAATGCCTAAATCTGTGGCTGAAAATTTGACAGCAGCCTTCGAGAGTTCAGTTACAAAAGGAATAGTAATTTCCTCCATTAATGGAGGTTTCTTAATGGAGTTATTCAAGTTACATGTTTCATTATCTGGTTTACTTTTTGGTTTTTCTGGAGAAAACCATAAGTATTCAACAGGATGTTTTATAATCATTACTACAGGAAGATTAGAGATAAATTTCCAAGGTAATTTAAATATTAATTGAGCATGTCTTGAATATATTAATCTTTTGATCAAACTTGGCGGACTTCCCTTCAATTTCGAAAAAGCCTTCGCCAAATAATTTTTGTCGCTTTCTAGTTTCTCGTTTTCGCCAATTCTCTCTTTGGATTCTGCCATTTCCGACGACCCCTTTAATTTTGGGACAATGATATGGTACAAAAGATCTAGCAAATGAGCACACTCGACAGCCTGAAAATTAGGCCATTCTTGTATCGTCTTAAAAGGCGAAAGCTCTTTACAGAATCCCGTCAACATTGAATATAACGTACTATCTGCTTCGTCCAATGATGATAATTGGAATTCTAAAAATTTTCACTAGGAAAATAATGGAATCTGATTCTCAAGCATCACCATCTCTCTTAAAATAGCATTATTTGCTGATTTTCGCCCTGAAACATCAATTAAATGTGACATTGTTGAAGAAACCCTTGTCATTACCTTACCTTGTTTCACAACATATATTTGTAGGAACTCGAGCAAGAAAGATGCATCCTCATCGATCATCCATGCTAACGTTTCACAGTTGAAATTAAGGTACTTGTGGTAGGAAGCTCGAAATCGAGGCTCAAACTTTGTCAACTGATCTACTAAATGCTAGAATTTGAAGTATTGAATAAATATGCCAACCTTCATTTCACCATTCTAGGACGAAAAAGTTCTAGTCTCTCTCTAAGCACCATCTCTACGCACCCAATTCATAGTGTTACGAAATTACAATTTTGTTGTAGTGACTTATTTGCATGCTCAAATATCATAATTACAATAATTATTTAAAATATACAAATGAATAAGCAAAATTTATTCAAAGACAAAACAAAATATTAAACATTACAGTATTATCTCTATACTTTGACACGTCCCAACAAATGCACCCTTCTTTGAAATTTCTTCACTCTTATTCATTGGCCCGGAGTATTTAATTGGATGCTCCAAGTGCTCTCCAAACTTCAAACCCAAGTTCAAGAAAAGCTGGCATGTGGGACTATGACATGTGATGCGAGCTCTCAAACGAGAATGAAAAGTTTATGTAGCCTTTTAAACAAAGCAAGAATCCACTTAGTGAATAGTCATCCAAATGCACGAAAGGTAACAAAATTTATTTCATTTTAACAAAACAAAAGACATATATGTTCCACACATAACATAAGATACAAACATGACCTTAAAAAACCTTGAGAAGGTAAGGAGAAATTGGGGGCGCAGGACGAGATTCTAGTAGGTGGCTTTGATAGAAAATATGCGTCTGCAGCTATAAATCTGGCAAAATTCTTGTAAACACATGAGCAACAACAGCATAATAGCAGCAAGAAATGTGAGAATCTGCCACGAACCAAATACATATTTCTTCATGAAGCTTCTAAATTTAACCTTCCACCTTCCATTGTAATACTTGTTCACATCTACAATCACTTTATCTATGAAAGAAACCTTTGTCAATCTAATAGACTTACTCATTCCATTCCACAGGTCCGCCACATCTTTATCGCTCTTCAAATGGTTTATAATAATCCCTTTATCACGAAGAAAACTCGCATCTTTTTCTGTGTCAATAATCCCATTCATTAATTCTGTGTAACGAGTCAGAACCATTGGCCCTGATACTCTACACGCTTCATATGCCACCGTGTTTCTTAAAACAATCTCCAAATTCACATCTACACAAATGATAGGGAGATAAAGTGTGGCAGTTTTTATGTCAAAATTAATGCTTTGGATGCCTTCATTAGTTGGCACAAAGGAAACTCCTACTTCAAAGAGTTCAATTACAGAAGGGATTGAAATTTCTTCTATCGATGGAGGGTTTTCTATGTTACCTTCAGAGTCGGAATCTTCATCTTCTTTCTTCTCCCCTCCTTTATGTAAGGCACTGAATACTTGTTCCAACGGTTTTTTTAACATTTTTAAGACGGGAACCTTAGATATAATAGTCCAAGGCAACTTCACAATCACTTTTAAAGGTTTTGAAAAGATTATGCTTTTGATCCATTGAACCGGTCCTTTTTCTAATTTAGAAAGGATATTCCATACCTCAATAATGAGCCGCCTAACGTGGCTCGGTTCTCCTGTGTAAGAATCCTTCTCGCCTTCCTTTGATTCACTATCTTCCTCAATTTCAGTTATATGATGATCAAGAGATTTTTCCTTCAAATTTGGCACGATAACACGGTATGCAAATTCAAGTAAATGAGCACAATCCACGAGCTGTATTTTGGGGAATTCTTCCACCATCTTGAATGGAGAAAGATCTTTGCTGAGTCCAATTAACATGGAAAGTAGCCAGTCATCTGCCAACTCTAATGATGAGAACTGAAATTCTAACAATTCCCTCAACACAAATAATGGAATTTGGTTCTCGAGCATTATAAGATCTCTAAATATGGCGTCGTTTGCTGCCTTATTTGCGGCTAATTCAACCAAATGTGACATTCTTGATGGAACATTAGTTGGTACCTTGCCTTTTCCGACAGCACAGACTTGAAGAAACTCGAACAAGAAAGATGCATCCACCGCCATCATCCATGCTAAAGTTTCGCCACTAAAGTTTAACGGCTTATGGTAGTAAGCTCGAATCTTGAGCTCGAATTTAAGGTATTTATCAACAAGGTTTTGGAGTTTTTTGTTTGGGATTTCTCTCTGATATCTTTGTGCAGCAGCAAGTTTGTATTTCTCCATGTCGTAAATCTCGGGACGGAAACAATGGTAAGGGCCAATGGCAACTTCTTGTGGGATGTAAGAATCTGGAGCACTCAGCAGTAGGGTTTTTGGAACACTAAAGATACTAACTGGGATTTGTGTGTGTTCCTCAAGTTCTTCCTCTAGGGTTCGACGGATGTAAGCAACCCATCTTCCTTCATCGATGTTAGAGCCAAATCCCAGGTCGGCGCTGGACCGAAAACTCGAGAGTGTGTTCATATTAGGCTTAGAGAAAATTCACTTGTGTTTTATAGCATGATGAAAATAAGGGACTGAAATGGCTATTAATACAGATATACATAAGGAGATAGATAGATATTCACAATGATTCATGATGTGTGGACACTGGACTTGAATCTCCATTCTTGTCTACTTTAAGGAGCAAATCAGTGCTGTTTGATTCACAAATAAAATAAAATAAAATAAATAATAATGGGTTGTTATTAAATTAAGTAACGCAGTTGGGCGTTGAGGAATACTGCCCCATTTGAACTCCATTTTTCCAAAAATTATTTCTTCAAAACTCATTTTCATTCACACATTTTTCTATAAAATAATATTTTTTTAATTAAATATTCTCCAAAAAATTAAGGATTGTTCTCTTTGTTTTTCAATTTTGTGTTTTGAGTTTTGAATTCATTTTTGATTTTATGTTTTGAGTGTCCATTTTGAAATTGTTGAAAATGTGTTCTTCTTGACATTTTGAAAAATTGTTTTGAAAACACCAAAAATGCGTTTTGAAAATTTTGCAACCGATTATAATTGAAAACACCAAAAAGGACAAATTTGTCGTTTTTGGTTTCTTTGTAAATTTTTAACTTATTTTTAAAAACTCGTTTTCGAAAATACGAAAGAGAACGCGTTTTCACTATTTTGAAAAATCAAAAACAGAAAACAACTTAAAAATGGTAAAGAGAACAGACTCTTATTATTTCAATACACATTTTCTCCCCAAATCTCATTTTAATGAAGCCCAAGTGTTTATATCGATTGAAAACTCCTAACTTTCACTATTTTAACGAGAATTTTAGATGATTCAAAACTCATGCAAAAAGAAAGACGGAGTATTTATAACACTTTTTAAGAATGAAAGGCATATTTGCCAAAAAAATTATCAAATAGACCATATTTATGAGCGTTAAATTGTCACCACGGCTTTCTTTTATTCCATTGTCTTTTATTGCAGTAAAAAAAGGTCAACATTTTCTCATTCAGACTTACGTCTTCAACTTTTTTCTTTCACATTCTTATCATCCGCCTTTCATTAATTAATTCATTTAATACATAGTGATGATTTTATCCAAAAAATTCATTAGGAGGGTGTAATAACACTTTTTTACCCTTCATATTTTTCAATAAACAAAAATTCAACGAATAAAAAAGTGTGATTTAATATTTATCCCTATTTCAAGGTAAGCTAAAATAATACTTGAAAAAAAAAATTGTAAACCAGAATTCTAATTAATAGAAAATTGAAGATAGGAATGAAACTTAAAAAAGTTTATGATATAAATACGACAATAAGTGAAGATTAAAGATCTTCTATGCAATTTAAAAATAATACTAAAAGTGTGATGTCAGTGAAGATTATTTTTGTTATGAAATTCTGGAGTGACATGAATGAAAAGATGCTAAAACTTAAACAATTAAGCATCTAATCTTGTCCAGTAAGATAAATCAAAGATGCCCAAAAGAAAAATACCAACGTGATACCGGCCTTTGACTATGACCGACTGTGAAACCTTTGCCCCCACGAGAAGCATGATTTTTTTCTTTTTTATTTCAAAAATACTAAAATAGCATTTTTTTTGGGGGTCCGTGCTAACATGGATAAGCCCTACTCCCGCCAAGAAATCTTAAGTTCAAAATATTTCATTCTAATATAGTATTTCTAGCAAGCATTTGTATTGTAGTATTATGATATTATAAACTTTTAAAGTGGTAGTCTCTTTCGCAAAATTGTAATATACTACACAAAAATGAAAAATTACTCTTGAAGTCCCAGCTTTCATGAATAGCCCCTTGAGTTAAACTTTTAATGCCTTTAGGTCCCCAACCTTTGCAAAGTTAGGTACGTAGAGGTTCTACCAGATTGAAACTGTTAATTTTTTCATCAAAGTTCCAGTTGTCTTGTAGATGGTCTCCTTTTTAGGAGTACTTTTATCAACCTATGTCATGTGGCATAATTCTCCGAAAAAAGCGGGGAAAAAAAATAAAAATGAAAGAGGGGAGGGGAGGGGAGGAGAGGGGGGATGGGACAAGAACCAACCAAGTGTCAGGAAAAAGAGAGAGAGCCCTAGCGTTGTTTCCCCGTCACCTATCCTCACAAGTCACTATTGACCATCCCCTATTCTAGTAAAATCCATACTTGCCTCATTCGGTGTACATGTCAAAATTTATATAGAATGAATCTATCAGGTAAGCATGAAATCTATCCAAAACGTATAATCAAGATTATTCTTAAGGTACTCGAGTTTTCTAATTTAGAATTCACTTCTTCTCGCCACTCGTCCAGAAGATTTCTTATTACTCATACTGATAAACTGTGATCTAAAAAACTTGCTTAAGTAGCGCCTATGAACCATCTAGGCTCGAAACTCAGGTAAAATATTTCGTTTCGTCCCCAGAAGCTTTTATTTATTTATTTATTTATTTATTTTCAATTCCTATACGGCCGAATTTTTTCCTTCTTCTCTTTCATATTTCTTAGGTACGCTTTATTAATTATTTTTTTTTCAATTCCTGTACGGCTGAATTTTAAAGTCTTTTATTTGACTTTTGTATTATTTAAAAAAAAAGACTGTTTTCATTTGACTGTAATTTCAAGTTTTTAAAATATTTTATGTGCACAAATTTAAAAATAATTTTATCTAAATAGTTAAATAATATTTAAACCATGATGCTATCTACATTGTGTAATTATGATCCTAAAACTCGTTATTTTGTTGCAAAATCCAAAAGTATGAATAAAATTCTTATGAGTATATTAAATAGGATTTCTCTAGTTGAAAATTGAAACTATGAAAAAATATTCTAATTTTTGCATTTCAAAAACTTGAAAATTGTATAATTGACTAATAGTAGGAATTATAAAGTAAATATTGTATTTCATAATTATGATGTTTGATATGTATTATTTTAATTATTAATTTTTTTAAAATTTAAAATAATCTTAAGAATAAGAAAACGTTTTTTTTACGCCTAAACCTCACCTAAACTCACTTAAACTCGTAAAGTTTGAAACTTTATTTATTCACGTACCTTTTGAAAAATAACATGCGTGGAGACCATTTACTAAGGATCAAATTGTTACAAATTTGAATGTTTGAGAAACCATTTTGAGCATAGAAAAAGGGCAGCGCAAACTTGCAATACTGAAAATAAGTTGAGGACCTACTATGAAATTTAATGAATACTTTTAGCCTATATTCTGCGAAGTAGGTGTTGAATTGAAAAATTAATTAATTAATGTTGATTTGTTTAAAATACATGTTTAACACGCGCCCATACTGTATTCTGGTTGGGGTCACATCACAATATTCAATGAAATTGTAATGAGATAGACCTCCGTGTTTTCCTTGAAGTGTATGGTGTTCTGGCTGCTCTGATATACAAAAGCTACCTGCAAATGAGGTTGGAGCTTCCTCCCCCGCTATACTTCAGACGTAAGAATCAATAAATAATTTAGGAAAAATGTAATTGATATTCAAATAGTTCAGGTTTCTCAATCCATGGGTATTTATAGGCACCTGATGCAATGTACATATTCAGCGGTTATTGGTGTCATGTGTCCCACGTAACTCCTCTCACTTTCCTCACGTTCTGAAGGGATGATCCCCACTTTTTCAGCGGTTGATTGTATCCACGATTGCCGTCGAGCGATTCTCGCCCGATTCATGACCATTTTTGGGGTTAAGTGTGGTGTTGGTCTCATAGTGGTAGACGGTCTATAGTGGTAGAAGGTCGATGTTAACATAGAGTGCCTCGTGGTAGTCGATGGCCTCGTGGTGGTAGGTGGCCTGTAGTGGTGGACATCCCATGTGAACGTTGAGTGTCTCATAGTAGTCGACGGCCTGGTGGTGGTAGGTGGCTTGTAGTGGTAGACGACCCATGTAAACATATCTACATAGAATGCCTATCAAGTAGTCATCACCTTGGGGCCATCATAGATCACTACTGATGACATCCTATATCACTTGCCCATTTGCCTCTTATCGATGTTTATCAATAAGGGGTACCTCTTCACGTTGGTAAATTTTTTTTAATTTGTGTGTTGACATTTGATATAAGTGGGTCGAGCAACCCAATTGAAGTAAAGTGATAAAATACTATAAAAGTGGCACCCCATAAGTGGGTTTGAGTTTTGGGGGGAAATTTCACCCCAAAAAATTCAAAATCAACCTTTATTTAAAGAGCTAAAACACCCTTTCACTCCCACTTTTCATTTGTCAAAATTTCATTCTCTTCCACCCTCGAGATATTTTCCTCTCTATTTATTCCTTCACCATAGTCTTGTCTTCTTTCTTTTTCCCTTTTATCACATATAAAACATTCAATTCTTCTTCATCTGGCGAAAGTGAAAATGAGGGGGCGAGTGAATTAACCGACCCATCGTTGGAAGGACAGGTCGAGGCCAACCCGGAAGTGCCCGTTCGGTCGATCGACCAGCCTTACCAAAAATTCACCTCATGGGGTTTGTCAATTCTGTTCAAAACCCGATATTCCAACACATTCAACCGAACTCATTCTTTTTGATCGATTACCTCCAAAAAGACACATTGGGTCATCTAAATCTTTGAACGAAAATAAAGAAATTGGACGGGATCCGGCTGGTGAGTTGGTAGATCTTGAGATTCTAAAATGCTATAGTTTTTATAATTCCCCATCTAAGCTAGAAAAATCACTTAGAAAATATGAACATGTTGACCATTATGTTTATAGAGGCCCTAGGCCCAAAAAGAGGCTTCCTGGGTCCGACCCCCATGAGGTCGCCATGTACAAAGACATTATGGATGGTGGTTTCCGATTCCCAATCCATCCTTTCTTCGTCTCAATGTATAATGAATTCCACCTCACTCCTAGTCAAATAAACCCCAACGCATGCAGGAAAGAATTATATTTCTTATATGTTTGCCTCTTAGCTCAGTGTAATGCCTTTGTCTTCTTCACTACTAGGGCCCCTTTGCGTTTTCCCAAGTTTAGGAATTCCAAAAGTGGGTGGAAATCTCGATTATTCTTTATTCAACATCCTGACGGTCAATTCCTCTCAAAACCAATTGGAAACATCCGCTAATTTGCCTTTTCAATATTCAAATCGAGATCACCCCTCTTTTAAAGGCACAAATCCAACAATTGACTAATATTCCACCCCTTGCACTCGACCTAGGGTCAGTTTTGACGGTAAGGAATATGTTGATAGTAGGGATCGGTCGTTCTACCAGTGGGTCCTCTTATCTTGCTTGCACTTTTACACTTTTAAATGTCGTTGGCTTGTTATTATTTGTTGAGCTTGATGAACTCAATTGTTTTTGTACTGACATGGACTTTGATTTGGATGAGGTGTTAAAGTCCTTACCCGAGCAAGGGAACGATGAGAGATTTATCCCTGTTGATGGTAGGTTCTGGCAAGTTTCGCTTTCAGTTTTACATTTGTTCACCCCTTTATTCATTGTTTTTTGAGCTTGATAGATTCTATCTTGTGTACAGGAATGGAATTCAACTTGGAGGAGACCGTAGACTCCTTGCCAGAGTGTGGACACGAGAGCAATGATGGCTTAACTCCAGCTCTATTAAAAAGAAAAAAAGACCAATGATGGAGGAGCAATGTTACATACCATTGAAGGGGCATCTCGGCCTTTGGATGAGTCCGTTGACGCTATCCCACCGCCTGAAAATTGAGGGCGATAGCTTATGTCAAGTCATACCCAAGCGCGATGGTTCTCCTCTTCTAGACTTTAGATTCCCCCCACTCGAGCCTACCCGGAGATGAGGACACTCAAATCCTTGGTTATGCCTACTCATGCCCAAGCGATCGTCGAGCGGAGTGCCAATGACAATGAGAGAGTTCTAGCGGTCTACACTCAAAGGGTAGACTTCATGTCATCCTTCTTTGTTTTTGTTTGTTTATTCATTTGTTCATGCCTAATAGTTATTTATCCTTTTGTCTCCTTCAGGATGTGGCCCTTCAGGTTGGGCTTGTAGAGTAGAGCTGTTGTCAATCATCAGAGTTGAAAACCCTTGCAGATGAAAAGAAAAAGGAATCTAACCACTACAAAACGAAAGTCTCTTCTTTAAGAAAGTCTTTCGACGCTTTAGAGACTCGAGCTCGTGACCAAAAAATGGAGATAGAAAATATGCGCTCTATTATGGCACGAGCTCCTGAAGAGGCAATATAGTGATAAAGGGCCTCCACAGAGTATGCTAAGGATCTGGATGTGTCTGTGGAACGATACAAATTGTCATCTGATTTTTCTAAGGTCGTGCATTCGTTCCGTGGGAAGGCCAGTATTTATCAAATTAACCAAGGAGTGGATATTTTCTGAGCACCCTACTATTGATCCATCAGGCTTTGATAGCTTTTTGGCGCTGTGCAAAGGAAAAGAAAGCGGAGCCCCTCAATCCTAGACATTCATGAGCATGTCGCCAGGCGGGAGTGAGGGACTTCACATTCGAGTTGACATAGCTTCATGTTGTAGACCTTTTAGCACTTTCTACTTTTAGTCGCTTTACATCATTTGATTACTTAGTGGTTTTTCCTGGTCCGGGATGTGGACAGACAATCTTACTTTATTTTGGGTATGGACGCATGGTTATTGAACATTGTTGTCTTTTAGCCATTCTCTCTTGTTTTTATATATATCTTGTTGTATGTATCACTTGCCGATGTGTGAGAGTTGATTGCCCATCTTCTCTTGACTCTTCATATTTGTTCGTCATAGTTAGTAGTCAGCAGGTGGGCACCTAGTTACACTTACGTAGGTTGAACATCATACGGTTAACCCTGCGCGTGATGGTGTCAAGCATGGCTTGTATTTTTACTTTTCGCATTTCATTTGTTGATTTTAGACTGATTTTTGGTATCGTTTTCCTTTTTCGAACTTCAAAGCACAACGTCTAGCAGTTTTGGGCCTCAACTAATTTATAGCTTTGAAGGCTTCCTACCATGATCATTGAACACAACTGTGGTTGTTACATATTATGAGTTTAATTGCTTTCTGCCTAGCCCTTTGGGTTATGTCGAATGTAGAGCATGTTTCTAGCCTTACCTAAATTTTGGTTTTGAAGGTTCTTTTCCAGACCTTGGAGCGATTTCGAGCTATATAAACCCTTTTTCGTTGCTTGTCATTGTATGTCAAGCAATCTTGAACTCTTGAATGCAGTGTCTGGTAATTTTGAGCTTTTACCATTTTTTAGTTTTAAAAACTCACCACTAGCTCGCAGAGCAATTTTGAACGAGTTAACTTTTTGGCTTGATTACTCACCGCTATGTGTCGAGTGATCTTTGAACAGTAGGGTGTAGGGTTTGGGGATTTTGAGTTTTAACCATTTTCTTGTTTTAAAAACTCATCACCAGCTCGTAGAGTAGTTTTGAGCTAGCTAACGTTTTGGCTTTGTTGCTCACCGTTATGTGTTGAGCGATCTTTGTACAGTTGAGTATAGGGTCTGGTGATTTTGAGCTTTAACGATTTTTTAGTTTCATAAACTCACTACTAGCCCTTAAAATGATTTTGAGCTAGCCAATTTTTGGGCTTTATTGCTCACCGCTATGTGTCGAGCGATCTTTGAATAGTTGAGTATATGGTTTGGTGATTTCGAGCTTTAACCATTTTTTGGTTTCGTAAACTTATCACTAGCCTTTAGACGATTTTGAGGTACCCAATTACTTGGGTATGTTGCTCACTGCTATGTGTTGAACAATTTCGATGCTTTAAAGGATATTCATAGCCTTCGTTCTAACCAATTACAAATCAAGATCTCATAATGAAATTTAACTTGCCTAAATTTGGGGACTCAATAGGCAAACCGGGATGTCCCAACTAGGCCGGTCCTTCCTTAGCGCCCTCATCATATGCCTCCCTTTGGGTTTCTTATTAAATAATTTCAATAGAGTACACCTATAGAGACATTACATTATAGAAACTCGTTGAACATCATAGCTACTATATTTACAAAAATACATCACATGATTTCAAAATCCTTTCATGTTAGTCTATTGATAATACTTTTTGAGATACTTGATGTTCCACGGCCTACCTAGTGGTTTTCTTTTCAAGTCCTTTAGGTTATAAGCTCTCTTTTCAAGGCAGCGAATCACCTCATACGGTCCTTTCCAATTTAGCCCAAGCTTTGACAGAAGGTGCCCTACTACCGCTGCTTCCCTTAGTACGAGATCCCATGGCTAAAAAGCTCTTGGTATCACCCTTCGATTAAAGTATCCAGCAGCCCTCCACACTGCTCTCTCCAGAAGTGATTCTGTAATCTATGTGATAACTTGAACATAAGGCCTTGAAGCTATGATTGTCAATTTGCCTGCCATTATCAATGATGAGGACTCTCAATATACCGAATCTGCATTTAATATTCTTTGAAATGAAGCTTTGTACTTTTGCCGTTGTGATAGTAGCCAAAAGCTTTGCCTCGACCCACTTTGTAAAATAATCAATAGCTACCAACAAGAATTTTCTCTGCCCTTTGGCCACAGGCAAAGGCCCCAGAATATCCATCCCCACTGGAAGAACAGACTTACCTTGAAAATTGCTGAATGTTGCTCGGTGGAAACATGAATCAAATTTTCATAACGCTAACATGTATCACAATTTCTTACCAACTCCTTGGCATCCTCTTTCATCGTAGGCCGGTAATACCCCTGTTCAGAGCTTTGAAGGTGAGTATAGTCAGCCTTCTATGATTGCCACAAATTCCCTCATGTATCTCAAGTAATACCTCATGAGCCTCGGTTGAGTGCAAGTACTTCAAGTATGGCATGGTGATACTAACCCCGCAGCAACAGTGACTACGAAACCTATAACTAGATTGATACGGAACCCAAGAATGCCAATTAAACTCGATTTTGGATTCGAACCCAACGAAGTGAACCAAAAAACCCAATGATAACAAGATGTGGTAAACTCCTTGATTACACAGTGAAGAACCCACGATCCGATGTTTTTGAACGCCACAAGATTCAGA
>CAIGRK010058832.1:0-11964 GCA_903798315.1 Fraxinus greggii | reverse complement strand
GGATGACAAACACACCCTAAATTTCAACCATACATTCTCCAAAAAAATATTATTCATTACTCCATTTTTCTCCTAATAATGGGAGGCAAACAAGCCCTTAGTTTATTTAGAAGGATAAGAAGAGGCTTATACTGCAGCACCAAAATAGGACCCGCTTAAATTTTACTCAAATAATAAATTTTACTCAAATAACTACAATAAACTCGCAAAAATTTATCATTAAACAACAAACAAATAATCTATAACAAAAGATGTCGCAGCTCAGTTTTATCAGAAGGATAAGAAGCTATTTTTAATAAAACCTTAAACATTGATAAAAATCTTTAATGTGAAAAAAAAAAAAAAAAACACACAAATAAATAACCAGAACCAATCATTGGGACAAGAAATCATAAAGTTAGGACAAAATAAATACAATGATAATCATTGTTAACTCACCTTATTGTCCGTTTCCATATGAACAGGCTTATCCCCTGACTCGGGAACACCATTTTCCGCTCCAGGGGCATCAGCTTTAGCATCTTGAATATTTACGTCAGTTTCAGGAGCACTTGGCGGCAAAGAATCACCAGGAGCCTCATTTGTTTCCATATTCGTCGGTTTCTCCACCGACTCTTTTACAACTGGCACTTCTACTTCTTCCTCTTCCAAAAGCTAATTCAAAAACCAAGAAACATCGTCTACAATCAAAAATATCAAGATTTGCACTATCATAGAAAGTTAAAAGACCTCTCATGAGAGAACTTACAGTAGCTGACTCAACCGAGACAATACCATGAAAGCTTAGACGTATTTTGACCTTCAGTTTTAACCGGTCTCCATTTGAGGATTGGAACGGTCCAATCTTGAACCAAAAAATAAAAAACAAGGGCAGTGTTAAAACCCAAAAAATTGTCCAAGCTACCTTGTGAATGGAATGGATGGATATTATATAAATTACCATGTAAGTGCTTATCTTAGCCGGTGCCTGCAATTCGCTAACATCAGCATATTGAACATCGATTGTGAAAGTACCAGATCTGTAGAATGTCAGAGCCTTCATACTTGGTATCGGATTACCCTTGGGGAACACAACAGTGATCTGCTGATTATCCACGGCTCCGTTCTGTGTGTCTGGAGCAGAACCTTTCCATGACAAAGCAATGGGAAATGGGAAGCTCTCATTGACCTGCACAGAAAAACGTTGATCAGGTCTTAATCCAGATGCCATGTAGTAATGTCGCTAAATTCAGACAGCAAGATTGTTCGACACAGAAAGTTTTAAATCACATTTATCTAGTATCATGTACAAAGAAATTGTAATATATATGCATCAGTCCCCTAATGAGACTGTAGTGCACACCGTAGATTTCTTCCAAACCACACACAACACATGCAACATAAGCAATTGTAAGGCACCTTCCTAGAACTCCAAACCACTATCTCCATCTCTATCATGAAATAACACAGTTCATAAAGATTCACATTTTGAATGGATTTATAGCAACCCAGAACTTTTAACCATCACAAAAGAACCTATGACCCTTAGAAGTTTAATCTTTTTTTTCATAACTAAAAGTCAGCTACTAAGTGCATTTTTGGTTTTTGTGTATGTGCGCACGCTCGAGAGAGAGAAAACTTAGAAGGCATTGTGACTAGTATGCATCATTAAGGGCCAGTACATGATTGTCGTGGTTTAATTATAATCATTACCTGGAATTCGCGCACTTTAAATGTGGGACTAAGAATAGCACATTGCAAAGCACATCCTTTGGCAACACTTTCACTTGCATTCATTGTACGCCTGGGCTCCTTACCAAAGAACTCTGTCAATATCTTCATAATAGCAGGAACTCGAGAGCCTGAACCAACGACCTCTACTGTGTGAATATTCTCAATAGTAAGTCCAGCTTCTGCGAGAGCTTTCTCCAATGGCTTTTTAACACGCTCCAATATTGGAACACTAATTTGCTCAAATTCCTCTCTCTTGATGTGACCTCTTACATCCTTTTCATCCATCAAGCACTCAATGTTCAAAGGTGCCTCAGGATTTGCACTGAGAACCTTTTTCAGCTTCTCACAAGCAGCACGAAGCCGGAGGCAAGCCCTGGCATTCTGGAAGACATCGATCTTGTACTCCTCCTTGAACTTTGCAGCAAAGTGCTGGAAAAGAACTTCATCAAAATCCCTTCCGCCGAGGGACCTGTCAAAAGAATGGGCCAATATCTTCAGCTGACCTTTCTTGAAAGCAGCAATGCAAACTTGCATACTACCGTGCCCAACGTCAACAAAAGCAACATGTAATGGGTCATTCTCGGGTAAGTCAGTCTTGTAAATACCATAAGCTAAAGCGGTAGCAGTAGTCTCGTGAAAAAGCCGGAGAGGATGCAAACCAGCTATTGTTGCAGCATCTATAACCGCTCTCCTCTGAAGGTCAGTGAAATAAACAGGTATCCCGATGCAGCAATCTACAACTGCTGCATTCAAATTCTTTTCAGCAATGCTCTTCAAATCAGAAAGAACCATTCCCAGGACCTGGATAGGTGTAAACGTCCTCATTTCTCCCAAATATAGTGCATGGATCAACGGATATCCATCAGGCCCTTCGGTCACAGAAAAAGGTAATGACTTCAGATCCTGCTGCAACTCGGGATCCGAAAACTGGCGTCCAATCAACCTCTTTATTTGGGATATTGTATTTTTGGGATTCATCATGCTCGAAGCAGCTCCTGCCGTTCCAAGGAATCTCTGCTTGTCACCAAAGCATACGACAGCAGGAGTCTCACGCTTGGACTCATCATTAAGAACAACATCAATACCTCTTTGCCTTGCAACGGCAACCACACAGCTCTCATTCCCAAAGTCAAAACCCACCACACTCATGTTTGCTAGACTGAGCAAAGTTGCAGAAAAAGTGTCTCAAATTCAACAAAATAACCTACAACCTGAAGAACAAAAATTATCACATTTAATGTTTCATCGAACTTGTCCAGTTCTCTTTCCTCTTTAGAACAAACGCACCCATAAAACAACTGAGTAATTTTGCTTTAGCTACACGACATCATCTAATAAATGTGTACATGACATCAGTGATGACAGCTTGACAATAATAAAAGCAAGACAACTCAGAGAGCTTTGTATGTAGCAACTACAACTAGTGTACAGTTTCCATCTCATATTCAGATTCAACCTCAATCTACTTAATACGTTGTGATCCACATTGACTTCATGCATTGCGAGATTGAAAATTGTGGTGCTTAAAAATCCCACCTATGCAAATAAATCTGGAAACTGCCGCACACTTCTTATTACATGTACGGATTGACATGAAAAGAACAGTGAAGTTAAGGTCATATTAAACAAAAATCAATCATTCCCTTGTACACACCAATTTCGTAGTGTTCTCCTGACAATAATACATAACGTGTTAAAATCAAGAAATTTCAAGAGTAGCATCAAATCAACTAAAAAACCCTTGTGGGAGGCAATATCCTTGTTATTTCCTCACAACCAAACCCATGGAATTATTAGATCCATAAAAAGAGGGGGGGAAATCTAGAATTCGCATGTGCGTGTTAATTTGAAACCAGTAACGGATTAAGTAGCTAACCAGAGAAATGGATTAATATGTTATTAGATCTGATTATTTTACACAGAAAGATAGAAATTGAGATTCAAAAAACACAGTACCTTAGAATAGATAGAGTAAGCCGCCGCGTAAGAGAGGGTTTTATAGAATTATCTTCCGATTCGTTAAAAATAAAAAGGGTTAAAAAACTCTCCTCTCTCGCAGCCGCTTCTAGATTTTGTGGAGAGGATGTATACATTACCCTCACTCGCAGCCGCTTCTAGAAAGATCTTCCTGTTGTGAGAATTCTTTCGTGTGTGGGCTTCTCGGGTCATGGACCTATGACCCATGGCTTTCTTTAAAAAAAAAAAAAGTTAAACCCCAATCCTGATGCTTCCATCGTCCCATTTCTAGAGCATTATGGAAGAGGTATATCGTGGGGTGTGCCTCATCAGGCCAGGGTACAAGAGCTGTATACAGGTGCCCACAAAGAATCTAATTCCAAATTTTGTTAGATGAAGAAATCGAACCCTCACACTGCGACTATCTCAGTTGAGACTACCTCACTCATGTCCTTTGCACCACTGAGCTATTCCACGGGGGCTATGGCCCATGGCTTTCTTGGTTTGGTTTATTCATGTGCACGTTTAGCTATGCTTAAAAAATAAGTTATTTTTCTAGGGTATAATTCATAAATATATAATATAATATATTAAATATTAATTTTTTAACGATTTTAAACCTATTATAATTTAATTATTTCAATAATATTTTATCTTTTAATTTTTTTATTATATAATAAATACTACAAAATCATTGTCGTATATGAATTTCGTGTTATTAATTCTCAATTAATTAACATTTATATTTATCTAGATTCAATGAATTTTGATTTGATAAATCTTGATTTACATGAATCTTGATATATTTTAGATAAATTTATTTATATTTATATATTTAGAAATTTTAATGGGTATTATTCTTATGTACCAAATAATGTATAAAAAAGTTGCTCATTTGTAGTATGTAATTATCATATAAAATTTGAATCATAGAAGTTGAGTTTTAAGAGTACAGTTTTCTTCTCGTAAATTTTTATTTTAAATTTTATTTTCTTTGGTTCGTTTGAGATCCATCAAATCCTCCCAACAAATTGGTATCAAATATTATTTTTACAACACTTATAAAATATTTCAGAATAACGTGCAATATACGTTCAACTTTGACTAAGACATTAAAAAAGAAGTTCATTCATTTCAAATTTAGCCCCCGTATGAGCCACATTAAAATTATCATTTTCATTATTCTACTCATTTTCAACCACATACTCTTCAATAAAATAATATTTTTCATCACATCAATAATTTTTCTTTTTTTTCAACCACACATTCTCCATCAATCTACTATTCCAAAATACATTCTTCCAAAATAATGTAGTTCAAAATCACCCTTACTTTTAATTTTTTTTATTCTAAAATATTGTTTTTTATTTTTTAACTTAATTTTTACATACATTAGTAACACAATTTATTATATTATTAGACATCATGTTTCGTCCACCATGGCTGCTAATTGTAACAAATTGTGTGTAATATTCGTAACATTGAATCTTCTAGTTGTCGTCCTCGCCACCACTTGTAACATACCTCATTACGTTAACCTCTACCACCGTAGCCTCAAGTCTCAACCACTTTTAACACATTGTTATACTATCACCATCGACGTTATCGCTACAATCACTTGTAACATAACTTGTTACACTGTCACAATCATTCTACCGACAACCACCTACTAAAAAGCCACCACAAGAAAATCATCATTTCCACCATCAAAACCACCACCACCACTGTTGCTACATACTTCTAACACCATCACACCTATCTACATCACCATCAATACAAACGAGATTAAGAACACAGACAGAATCACAAATTCATATGTCCTTATCCAAATTTAAGAAGATTCAGTGATGAAACTTGATTAATCTATGATTTTCTTGAATTATCAATAAATGGGTTGTAACATTTCACCAAATTGCAACATCACTACCATGTTGAACCACTTTGTAGAAGGATGAGGAGATGTGGAGTTAAGTTGGCTTGGTGGTAGTGGTACTTAGCGGTGGTTTGGTGGTGGTCTTGCAATGGTAGTGGTTTAGTTTGTGTTTCGTTGTATGTGGAACGATTGTGTGTTTGTTTTGTGTGTGTTTGAAAAAGAATGATAATTATTGAATAGAAAATTAGTACAATATATTAAGGCCCTATTTGTTTCAAATTAAAATTAAATTTTAATTTAAATTAAAGTCAAACAATCAATATTAATCGTATCTTCCATGGATCCCACATATTTTCAACCACAAATTTCTAAAACTTCTACCACAATCTGCTAAAAATTCAATTTTAATCCTCACAAAATACCCACTTAGTATTTTAAAAGTAAGAAGAACGAGGCATGATTTTCCTCATTTTTTTGTTCTTAAACTTGTTCAAACGTTTTCTTTAACTCAAAACATGAACTCTATTACGACAAATCACAAAAGACAAGAGACAACAGAAAATGAGGAATGTGATTGAACTAACAAAAATTCATTGGAAAAAAATAGCTAAAGACAGAAGCTTGTGGGCCACTGGGGATCCACTGGGCAAAAAGTAACTCAACAAGAACTACACCAAACTCCTGTTATTAAAGCTACAAAAATTTAAAAGTGCACGTTTGTCGAAACTTATAATTAATTATAAATTGAGTTTTGCTAGGGTACAGAACACACACATACAAAATGCAACAGAACACACATATAGGTGGTGCCCTTTTTACTTTTTTTGGCAATATTTTACTCACATGGAGCTGTTATTAAAGCTACAAAAATTTAAAAGTGCACGTTTCTCGAAACTTATAATTAATTATAAATTGAGTTTTGCTAGGGTACAGAACACACACATACAGAAATGCAACAGAACACACATATAGGTGGTGCCCTTTTTTCATTTTTTGGCAATATTTTACTCACATGGGGCCCACCCCCATGTGAGTGTTATGGCAATTTTCTGCAAATCCATTTTTGTACAGATGGACTTGCTCTTATAAGTTGGACAAACTTTATTTTTACTTTCAACTTTTGCAGGAAATACAACTTTCTCTACTTTTTAATTACGTATTCTTTCGTGCCCACTTCTTAAAATTAATTATAAACTTTGACAAATACGCACTAAATTGATGGTATTATCCGCCATATTAAAATTTCCTTAGAGACTGAGTAATCAATAGCTTCACATTCTTAATTGCCAAGTGAATTAGTTTAAAAAATAATTCTAATTTACTATCAATATAATTAAGAATGGTTGTGCTACATGTACATAACAACTTATTTAATAGTTTATCAACAGATGATGCGATGAGATTTAATTGGAACAAAATTTCATCAATCAAATAAAGTTCCCACTTGCATTTTGACGCAACATCATTATGTAAAATATTATATAGATAGTTATGCATTTTTCAAGTAAGAAATACTATTTATATTAAAATGTATTTATTTATAACTAAAATTCGCCAAACATGCATTGATGAATTTAGACAAGTAGAACTCAATAGGATGTTCAAAAATGTAGAACGTAATAGGATTAGTGTGTACATGTGCACTGCACGTGATTTTATAATGGTATTGTGACATTTTTATTTCAACATTTAATTATTAGAGTTCTATCCAAAATCAATAAATACCTAAGAATCTGACACTTGAAAACATGTGCTATATTTCATTTATTTTTACACTAAACTGTCACAGTGTATAGCTATGTATCTATCAAGTTATTGATGCTTAAAAACACAATGCAACATAGCTTTATTGAACTATCCGATTGCTAAGTATACATGTAACACGATTGCAACTTAAGATTATGTAAATAAAAAGATTATTCGATAGTAAAAAAATGAGTTCCTTTCAAAATAAGAACTTATTACTCTTAATTTTTACCAACAAAAAATAGTTTATTTTGAAATAAGTTTTTAAAATCGTGATGTTATAATGAAAAAGTTTCCAGTTTATTTATATATTTAAAAAAAAAAGGTATTGTTCACTTGTTTTGGGCTTAGCCAAACATTCTCTTTATTCTCAATAGATCCTCAGTCTGTCATCTGTCTAATTCTTTCCATTTTTGCTAATGGCAAATATCAAATGAGGATCAAAAGTTTTTAAATTTCCTTAGTTTTGTCTGTATTGTAATTCTAGTGTAGAAAATTGGTTTTGATCAATATTGATTGATTCTTTAAGTGAAAATTGATGTCTATGATAGAGATTTGAAGGTCCGATGTGTTCTACACCTGAGTAAATCACGTGGTTAAATTAGTAGCTAAAATCAATTCCGGGTGATTGATAAATTAGGCTGAATTTAATCCACTTAAATACTTGGAATTGTTGAAAAATTAAGTATATATTTTAGAATAAATTTGCTTGTAATGTTGATAATGCATTCACATGGAAAAAATTTAGCATTTATTTCGCATCGAGATCCATATGAACATGGTTCAAAACATTAATAAGTTCGTTGATCAGCATAATTTGAAGTGTTCCTATTGCGAGACGTGATTGTTATATTTTGGGAGACGAATGAAAAAAAATCGTTAGAAATCGTGCGGACATTATCGTCTTAAAAAGAGTCAAACTATTGTCTTGATCGAATTCATATACATACATTTCTTGTTTTTACATATCAAATTTTGCATATTCGAATTCAATAAGTTAAAATTCTATCCGATAATAATTTTTCAAATAATTCATTGGGCTGTGTTTCATTTTCTGAATAGACTTTTCTCGTGCAAATGCAAATGATGATTTTTTGAGTGAAAAAATATGGTAAGTCAACCACCAATTTCTTTTAACGATTTCCACAATTTGATTTTTAACACAATCCGATATTTGATTTAGTCTTCGGGCTCTCCCCATAGAAATAATCGAACCCATCAAGTGCAGCTCAATATTTATTTTAAATTACTTGAGTTACACAATATTTTTATTTGAAATTTTGTGTTCTACACATGACAAATTACAAAAGGTTAGAATCTCTCACTCATCCAACTACTATAACAGAATTCAGCTGAGCTGCCATGGTGCCGGAAAATCAAGAATGCTTCATTATGTTTTCTGTTTAGCCATGTGGCAATTCATTCTAGAATCTTCTTGTAATAGTATGTAAAGATCATGATGTATATACGCTGAAGTAATATAATGATCAATTTAATCTTTTCAGCTCAAAACCATCTTAAATTCTAACTTGGTATCAAAGCCTTATGGCTAACACTAGCACAGGCAATCAATTTGGACCAACAGATTCAGGCATGCAACCAGTCACCCAAGTTGCTGTGAATCAATACTCATCGGTTGGAATGACTCTCAATCAAACTCCATCAGTTAAGCTTGACAGAAACAATTACCTATTGTGGAAAAATACGATTATGCCTATAATAAAAGACCATAATCTCAAAGGTTGCCTTCTGGGAATAAAGGAATGCCCACCGAAGTTTATAGTTATACAGACCAGTGTTGGTCAAGAAGAAGCAGTTGAAATGAATTAGAACCCTGAGTATAATAAATGGATTTCAATCGATCAACTGTTCATGGGGTGGTTATACTCAGCCATGACTCCTGAAATAGCTATGAGAGTTATGGGATGCTCAAGCTCTAGCAAGCTTTGGACTGCAATTGAAGAGAGTGATGGTGTACCGAACAAATCGAGAATCGTCTTTCTCACTGGCGAACTGCAAAGAATTAGGAAAGGTCCTATGTCTATGGATACAACAATCAAGCAATTATCTGACAATCTAGAAGTAGCAGGAAAGATCATAGATCACAATGATCTTGTAACTCAGGTGTTATCAGAGTTAGATGAAGAGTATACATCCATAATGGTACAAATCAACAGCAGGGAAAACATATCCCGGCATGAATTGTCATCAGTGTTGATGACATTTGAAAGTTGACTTGAGTAATTGAACCAAGTCAAGAACTATTTTGCCTCTATGAGCATTAATCAGTCGAGTGTACCACCAACTCAAAGGACTGGTTCACATAGTGGTAGGGGAATGAACTTCAAATGTAGAACCAGAGGTAGTGGAAGAATTGGAAGGTAAGGAGAAAACAGAGGACCTTGCCAAATTTGTGGACTAAACAATCACACTGCTAGCTAGTGTTTCAACAGATACTATGAGAGATATTTGGGGAGCGGGCCAAGCAGTTAAGGTCATCAAAACAACAACACATCACCATCAACATATGTTGCCTCACCAACAGTGCTTGAGGATCTAGCTTGGTTTGTGGACTCAGGTGCAAGCAACCCTGCGACAACTGACAAGAGCAACCTACAAAGTGTCAAAAGATGTGAAGGTAATGAAAATCTGATTATTGGTGATCGAAACTCATTACATATCACTTATACTGGAAATGGAAAAATTCCCACAATGTATATGAGAACTCTTACGTTGCATAAATTACTGCATGCACCTTCTATTAAAAAGAATTTGGCTAGTGTTTCTTAGCTTACCAGCTTACCAAAGACAATAATGTGTTTATGGAATTCTTTCCTAACTCTTGTACTGTCAAGGATTTGCAAACAAGGAAGACACTGCTGCTAGGAATGCTTAAGGATGGACTGTATCAGTTGGTGTTACCAAGTTCAAAGCCAACCAATATCATAGAGTCAAGCTCTCCAAATAATTCCAACTGCCCCACGGTGAGCCACAGTTGTGATGAGTCAACTTGAAGTTCTCAAGTCCTGTAATAAATTTATCAACACTAATGAAAGCCAAATTTCTGTTAATCCTGCAAACTTGGAAAGGCTCATGCCCTACCATTTAATTTATCCTCATTACACGCATCAATGTCTTTAGAACTTGTGCACACTGATGTCTGGGGACCAACTCCTCTGAATTCAACCACTGTATTTAAATACTACATACTCTTTGTGGAGGATTATAGTAAATTTACTTGGATATATCCTATGAAACTCAAATCTGAGGCATTAAATATTTTTATCCAATTCAAAACATTAGTTGAAAATAAACTAGAAAATAAAATAAAAACTTTGCAATCAGACTGGAGGTAAGTTTAGGAACTTTGGCAAGAGTGCTTCAGATTTTGGCATTGAGCTTAGACATTTTTATCCATATACATCTGTTCAAAATGGGAGAGCTGAGAGGAAGCATAGAGATGTTACTGAAACTGGGCTAACACTTTCAGCTCAAGCCAAAATGCCATTATATTATTGGTGGGAATCATTTAAAACAGCAGCCTATTTAATAAACAGACTTCCCACTCACTTACTCTAAAACAAATCACCTTTTCAAGTACTCTTTGGAAAAGCTTTTGACTACAAAATGCTGAAAACCTTTAGTTGTGCATGATATCCTTGCCTCTGACCCTATCAAAACATAAATTCAACTTTCACTCCCAAAAATGTGTATTTCTTGGTTATGGTGACACATACAAAGGATATAATTGTTTAAGTTAAAGTGGTAGAGTTTATATATCCAGACATGTCCTATTCAATGAGTTTGAGTTTCCCTTCAAAACAGGGTTCATAAATAAACATATCAATTTACAGAATTCTGAAACTGCCACTGGTGTCCTCCTTTTTGTTGTAGAGTCTACTCATAAGTCTATCCCTCAACCTATCACTGATACAATACATCCTAATGCATCACGTACTGCATGTTCCTCTGAAAAAGAGTTAGAAGGTGAAACAGAGATGTTGGAATAAATTAAGGAGAACATGATGATTTTGAGGTAATTGAAACGTAGACTGCAGAATACAGTTTTAAGGCAAAAGGAGATGAAACTAATGCTCAGATTACAGATGCAATTCAGAGCACAGGACACCAAATGATCACTAGGAGCAAAGCTGAAATCTATAAACCAAAAGTTTACACAAATCAGACAAAGGTAAAACTTGCAGAACTGAGCCATTCACTGTTGAAGAAGCATTGATAAATAACAAGTGGAAGGAAGCTAAATAGGAAGAGTACAGTGCATTGATGAAGAACAAAACGTGGACATTGGTACACAAGGAAGTTGGTATGAAAGTTATTGGCAACAAGTGGGTATTTAGTTTGAAATATAATTCATATGGAAAAGTACAAAGACGCAAAGCAAGGTTGGATGCAAAAGGGTCCGTTCAAACTCCTGGGATAGACTTTGGGGAAACATTTAGCCCTGTCATTAAGGCTTCAACTCTCAAAGTCATCTCAACACTTGCAGTGTCTAAAGATTGGGACATTAGGCAAGTAGATGTAAATAATGCTTTGGTGAGTTGAATGAAACAGTCTTTATGAGCCAGTGTCACGCGTTTTCTATAACGTAAATTTATGCCGCATGTGTACGGTGACAAGTTTGGTAATATAGTATGAAAGTTAGGATTTCGAACCCA
>CAIGRK010058809.1:0-11972 GCA_903798315.1 Fraxinus greggii | reverse complement strand
TGAACTGTAACTCACATTGTCTATAGTGGAGGTAACTGGATTGGTCCCAGAGTTTTTACCCAATTGAGTTTCTCCGTCATCAAACTTTGTGTTATTTATTGCTTTCCAAATATTACAACTGCAGTAATTCAACTTAGAAAAATTAGATTGTATGCTTAACCACTAGAAACTAATTAAAAATGACATGTTGCTTTTATTAGCGTAATTCCGCACATAAAGTCGAACTAAGTTATAACCTAAATCAATCTAACGACATCTAGCGAACTCACAGTAAGGAAGTCAACGTAGCTTGATATGTTCTCACTTCTATTTCTTTTCAAAAGTTTGTAGCCCCTAGATCTTATGTATCCAAACTCACCACAATTGTGACACGTTGGAAAAAATTTAGGAATAACCATAGGTTTCATTTTTTGAACCTTAGGTGGAGTAAATCTATGTTGTACAGATGATTTCGGTTCTCGGACACATACATTCTTGGTCTTGTTCCTAGTCAAGAGTTCGAGACACTTAGGTACTAGGTGTCCTACCTTACCACAATGATGACACATGGGAATGAACCTATGAGCAGCTCTAGGTTTCAAGTTTTGCACTTTAGGCTTTGCGACAAGTACAAACTTATTGTTAGAAGATGAAGCAGTATGAAAATTTGTTTCATTATCGACAAAATCTCTTCTACTCCCAGTTGACTTGTTCAGACCTATCATATTATTAATTTTCTTAAATCCGCTAAAAAAGTTTTGAAGTTAGGCATTTGATTTTTCAAGATCACTCGTAAGAGATTTAACCTTAATGTCTAAAGACTTTTTCTCAACTCAAATAGTTAGTCGACTCCTCAAGTTTGGTTATAAGGCTTTCTTTTCTAATTCAAGTGCATTAACCTTTTTAATCACGGCTTTATTCACTTTCTTAATCTTAAGACTCTCCTCAAATATTTGTTCATAAGCCTCCCGAATTTTCATATCACACTTAGATCCCGGATAAAAAATTGATTGACTCATCTAGGTAAAATTTTGGGTCAATGATCGTTATTAAGCTCTGATATCACTTGTAAGTTTTAAACTAGACGATTTATTTAGACCTAACATGTGGAATTATACAATTAAAAGCAACATGTCACTTTTTAATTATTTTAGATTGTTAGATCAAACAAGTCAATTTATCATCAGTTTGATTATCACAATCAACAATTAAAGTAGTAAAAAACATCCAAGATGATCACGGAGAAACTCCAACTAGGTAAAAACTCCGGGCATTTTACCAGTCAATAATTCACTATAAATCGAAGTAAACTTACAGTACGGTCCAGATCCGTCTACTCCGTAGATCTTCTTACCTCAATTCTTGCAATATCCCTTAATCCTACTGAAAGTGTGCTCATTCAAAACAAATATCGACTCTTGGTTTATACCTTAGCCCCCAGACTGCGTGCTCCGACTCCAGATCCCAACTTCGATACCTCACCTTCGTCCTTCTAAATTTGTGCTTCTGCAACAGTTCCCAATTCTTGGTATAGATTAGGTGGTTTGGTGTTTGATCAAAAGATCTTGTGTGTTTCAATCTGTGATTTAATATGAAACAATATGACTTTATCAACAAAATATGTTTTGAAAGAATTTATGGATCAAGTAATATGTGGTAGTTGAATCTTGGAATCAAATAATGTTTTGGATCATCAAAGAATTGATTTCTATGGAATAAATTTGATTCAGCACACTTTTGGACGTTTATATGGTAGGATATATATATATATATATATATATATATAGGAAAAAGTATTTGGGATGAAAAGGGATTGAAAAACAAGTGTTTGAAGCAAAACAGATTTTTGAACATCGACTCGTCGCTTGAGCTTCAAGTCAGCGATAGGGGAGCAACGGTTAAGTAGTCTTCAATATTGCTATCATAACTTTCTCTCTCGATATCCTATTGAGGTGATTCAAAATAAGTTGAAAAGCTAACTCAAAGAGATACAATTCTTCTAGAAATAGCTTTATCCAATTCCGTTGTTTTCTATATGCAAAATTTATTGTTAATTGTGACTAAGAATCTGGAGCATAGTTTGTACGGCTCTTTGACACTCTTGAGATTTCTAATTGCATTCAATGATCATATGTGATCTTCGTCGACATGTTGGACTCCTTCAAGGAATATACTACCAACCCTAACTCTTATGACTTTGACTCAATAACTCTTATTTTGACTTTGATTACAACTCGATAAACGTTTAATACAATTCAACTAGGATTTGATTTTGACTAAGAAAATTGCCAATTACAAATTTAGAATTTGTCAATTATAATTTGGACTTAATAATAACCTCGATCTGATAAGTCCTGTAACATACAACTATTGACTTCACTAAAAAAAGAATTAGTTTAGCTACATGTACGTGATCTAATATTGAAGTTCGAGTTGCAAGAGTGGCTACAACAATGGGAAAATCATCTATTAACCTCAAATCGTTCCTTTAAAAAGGCAACATGAGAGTAAAAGATACTGGATAGCCACCATTACGACACACATGTTTGTAAAATTACATAACCGTAGAAGGGTGATTTTGAAGGATGAATTTCAAATATGTTCTTTAGTGCACGTTTTTAAGCAACGCATATTTCAAAATTGGTAAGCTAAAAAGATCCATCATTCTGCAAGGATATGTTAGAGATAAATTCCATAATAAAATATAAACCAACAGATAATGGTTTGAGCTACTACTCGTAATAAAGTTAACTTTTTAGAATGATACAAATCCTAATATTCATTACCTTATCTTGCAAGAGTTATTAACACAGAATATTCCTACGTATGCAACTTGATTGTGCAAAACGTTCCAACGTCGACTTTTTTTTTTTTTTTTCATTTTCAAGCCTATTTCAACATTTCATTGCGAAAATCATCATGTTCATCCATTTCCATCCAATTTCTCTATGAAATGACAAATATACCCTCATATTTAAATAAAAGAAAAGAAAAATAAAGAACTAATTGTAATCATACTCTCAACCTTTTAAAAAAAAATACAATCGGGTCTCGAATAAATTATTAAAAAATTAGAAAAAAATTTCTCTTTTCCTTTTTCATTTTTTCTCCATCTTCTTCCTTCTCTTCCTTCTTCACTACCAACAAGTGAAAGATCCAGCTTTAAAACTATATCCATCCAAGTGAACTTGAGTTGAATTTGAAGTTATGTTGTCTTACTGGTTTGCTGACGAGAATTCAATTTAACAAAGAGGGGTATGGCATTACCCCGAGCAAATTCCATTTTCGAATGTTTTGAATTCGACAGGCAACAATACATAGCCTATTATTCTTCGCATCCCAAGATCCCTCGCCAATCAAAGTTGAATTTAGATCAAAGCGTCCAAAAAATTGGGTGCAACTACTACTGCCAAATTTTGCCTTGTAATTTATCTTCGTCGCCCAAAAACTAAATCAGTTCCAGGTACATAAACTTAGGCAAGTGTCCTCTACCCCCAACTAAATGGGGTACTCCAATTCCGCAGAGATTATTCCTCTAGAGAAAATATTAGAGCAAAAATCCTTAGAATGTTTTTATGGAAAAATTGAATGAAAAAAATTATTTCTGCAATGAAAGGTTAAAATAGGAATAAAAATGCAACATGGAACATTTTACACAATGAACTCTATACGAAAAGACGTTAACCCTATCGTGCAAATAAACACTTCAAAATACTCGTAAAAGTGCAGCAAATTATTTTCATTCATGACTTCAAAGAATGTCGACATGTTCAGTTCTCAACCTATGTACTTCCGTTATTCAGTATTTGATGGATTCCTGCAAATTATTGCTACTAAAAATTAGTGGTACGGCAAACATCTTTGTCTTAGTTAGATGCTTTTACATTATTGAGTTGTTTAATATTAATATGCACTTCATATATTCTTAATAATTGCAATGTTTAACTAATTTAATGGTTGACTAATTGTAATTAGATTGCTTTTAACTTGTGTGAGGGAACTATTTGCTGAATGCCGAGTAGTATTGACGTATGCAAGCTTTAATTATATTATAGATTTATATGTTGAGTAATATTTGAAAAATAAAAATACATTCAAATATCTTGTATTAGTATAACATATTATTTTAGTAAATACATTGTAATGTATTTTAATGCTTAGTATTTTGTACAAAATCTTAGGTATAGTAAAGTCAACTGTTTCAATCATATTCACCTTTTGATTTATCTGGTAACACATGAACCTTTTCAGATAGAATTTTAACAAAGATGAAGTCAACAAAACTCATAAGCATTTTCAATGCTTTTCATTGAAAACTTGTTCAAAATACATCTTATCGAGTATCTCTTTCAAAAATAACCAAAACTAATTTGTTGGAGTTCAAATTCCACCCAGTAAAAACGAGTTAATATCTATTAAGTCGTCTCAATATTTTCAATTATCGTATTAAGAATTTATTGGGACCGGATTGTCCATATTTTCCAATATTTTAAAAATCGACCCGACCTCGACCCAAAAAGAGAAATGGACAAAGGGTAAAATGTTGAATCGGGATTGAACAGTGATTTTTAAAAAAATTAAAAAATATACATTTACAAAAATTAAAAATATGTATTTAAAAATTTTAAAAAATATATATATTTACATAGGTTAAACCTGGAACGGATCACATGTTTTTTAAAAGTCGGCCGGTTTAACGGGTTGTAAAGCGAGTTTTAATTAGAGGTTTATAAGTTTAACGAGACCAATTTTGATCCCAATTCCCGATTTCCGATTAAACCGATCGGGTCCACCCAATTTTTAAAACACTGATATTTTCAACATCTGTAGGTCAGACAACCTAGTACCTAACATCTTACCTCAGAGCTTATGCATTTGCTCCACTTCGTATATAAATATGTTACCTGTCCCAACAACTCCTTCACATGAACATTACCAACACAAAAAACTACAACTTGCTCTCTCCCTCTTTTTCTTTCTCATCTCAAAAAGGAGAAACAACTTCTTCCTTTTGCAGAATCCATCTTAAAATCACGGCTTGAATGGTAGAAACCATCAGTTTTTTCATGCTTCCTGCTTCATCATCTTCTGCACAGTCATCTCAATTTTCTTGCTTCCTCACTTCATCCTTCGGTTCTCACAAAAAAGCCTGGTATTATCGTTGCATCGGCCTTGATCCTTGAACACAATTCACAACAATATATCATTTCCATCATCTTAATTTTCTTAAACATCAATTTTTTTTCCTTGCCTAAAAGAAAATTCGAAATATGGATAAGAAATTGAAGAAACCTGTTTCCAAACAGAAGAAAAAAAATGATGATCAGAATATGAACATGAAGAGCAATAGGTTCTTGATTACTGTCAATGTATTTGGAAGTTCAGGCCCAATAAGATTTGTTGTAAATGAAGATGATAATTCTGCAGCGGTGGTTGAGACTGCTTTAAAGTTATATGCTCGCGAGGGACGCCTTCCAATTCTTGGTTCTGATGTCAACAGTTTCTTTCTCTACCCAGCCAATGCTGGATTGGACGGTATAATTAAACACAACTCTTTTCTCAAATTTATTTCTACAATCATGTAAACAGGAGCCTACTTGTACTTTAAAGTACCTCGATATTGAAATGGACTATCTTATGGTGAGATCTAGAAACGCCCTAGTCTCGAGCTTTGTTGGTGCTGAATATCATACACTCCTTCGTTTTAATCTATTAGTATGCATTTCGTGGGCTGGTTGGACTTGAGCATCTAACATCTTTTGCCTGAAATTGGGGTTTTTGCAAAATAATTTATAATCTTTTTGGTTTTAGCTCTTTATCCAACGGAGTTAATAGGATCACACGGAGTAAGGAACTTCGTTTTGTGCAAGAAGCAAATCAATCCACACATGACTGAAGCAAGGTCGCAGGTTATTGCTCAAAAGGGAGGAGGATGGCGTGCGTGGCTCCAGAAATCATTTAGTCTTAAAATATTATCTCATTGAAACGGCTTCCTCGTTTCAACTCAATTTGCTCTCGTCTTGTGCTCCTATAGTTTGTTTATAAAAAAAAAGTATTGTACGTACACCGGATGATAATAAGGAAGGTAAGCAATCCCATATATGTAACAGTGTTTTGTAATATAGAGAAGTTTTATGCATTTATCTAAGAAATTTGGATTTGAGTGCCTCCCATGAACAACTCGGAGTTATTTGTTCCTGCACACGTACATACTGTGCTTTTATGTACTATTTTAAATATAATTAAGCCCTGTTTGTTTCCACTATCTAAAAATGGATTTTTTTACCCTTTTTTTCAATGCTTTGGGCCCATTATGAGAGAAAGAAGTCAACAATTGTGGCTCTTTTTACCACAGCAACTGTCAGAATTTTTATTTTTAGTGGAAACAAACAGGGCCTAAATTTGTCCCCAGTTTCACCTAGCGTGGCATTTGAGTTCCTAAAATTTGCCGAATATCTAATGGTTCGGTAAAAGATAATGTTGGGAATTTAATTAATCAAACACATCGAAAATTAAAAATATATTTTAATTTCCACCAAAAATTTACTTTATGTTTAGAAAAAATTATGATAGAAAATTATACGTTTGATAAATTCTTTGAAGAACAATTTTGATCTGCAATTCACGGTTATCTAATTATTCAGTCTCTAATAAAAATCCACATAGGGAACAAGATTAAGAGAATCAGGATTTTTCTTTTCTTGTGCTAGTAAGAATATAATTATATTTCTCAAATACTACCAACCTATTAATAGGAGTCTAAATGGGTTTGACTCGTCTGTTAAACTTAATCTGATCAAATATTTAATTATCGAATCAATTAAATTTGGTCCATGATATATTAATTTAACAAGTAACTCAATTAATTAATTATTCAACATTTGTCATTAATTAATTGATAAATTTTATTTTTCTAGTTCTCTTTTTGTGTGTGATCCATTAAGTTCTCGATCATGATACCAACGACGTGAATTATTATTTTGATTTAATCATAACCAATAAATTAAAATATTCGTTTTTAATTTATCACCAATTCGCATTCGTCGTCCCAAATTGACATCTAACAACGTGTCGAGCAATATAAGTGACAAAAAATATCACGTGATATGACAAAATCAATTTTTTTTTGTTTACCGTGAAACTATAATCATTTCGTCAATATAATCTCATCAATTACGAGATATGGAAGAGTGTCAATTTCGATTATTAACCATATCTTTCATTCTACACTTACGTCAAAATAAGTCAAAAAAAATTTTCAACTTGTGAGCACACATTGGCTAAGGATTTCATTATCAACTTAATTGAATGAAATGTAGATCACAATCTCTTACTATCTAAAAGTGATGAATCATCTATTGATCATTCACAATATTTATATGATCTTGAAATATATCCCATCGATGTCGTATTAGGGACTCCTGACAGAGCAATATCCAACATCATAAAAACATGATTGTCCCATATAAGGTAATATAATGACCTCAAGTCGAATGATCAATTCCATTGTCGAACGTTAGAAATTAACTACTAACACTCAAATAGTTATCCATGTGGAATCTCCCCCAACGGGGCTCCAATGTTTTGTTCTTCAACAAAACATTCACGTGTTCATTTAAGTATCACCACATTTTAATTTCTGAGATTACCTGCTTACTTATTATTACTTACGACTATGATTAATTTAATATTTAATCATATGTAATTTATTCACAATCACAACTCAGGGTGATTAAAAGATTAATAAAATTTGAATTTACGAACTCTATTATTTAATATAACTTATTAGAATAGTAATTTAAATAAATAATTTATCTTACCAAAATAAATGCATTAAACATATATTAAAAGTGTTTATATCTAAAGTCGATTAGATCTAGAACACAACACTTACAAATAATTGTTAAATTCTTACATGGGTAGGCCAAATTAGTCCGATTGTTTCATTTTTCGTAGACTAATAAATACATTTAATCATTGCATGTGTCAATAATGTAAAGATGCAATAGTTGTTTTGAACTAAAATGTTAGAGAGAAGTGCTATGCAAGGCCCTGTACGCTGCCAGGGAACCTGTACGTATGGTCTTTTTCAATGTTAGAAATTTAATGATAAATTAAGAACAAATTGTCGACTTGGGAACCAATGCTTGGAATGACAACGTAAGTGCTATGTGAAACGAAAATTCTATCGACAGCATTACTGGATGATAGTTCTTGTTTTGCGTAAAAACTATGTTTCCTGCTTTCTTTTGTTTAGCTTTAGTCAAACAATAAGCATCATAACTTTGCCAAAGTAAAGGCTCATGTTTAAAGGTGAATAATTTTTGTTAAGCACAATAATTTACTTTCTATAATTACTAGAACACTTGACTGATCTATATTTACTAATTATTTATTAATAGAATTAGAAAAATAGGAGAATAAGAACAATAACATCTCCTTCTAGGCCTCTGCATTTTAACCGATCCGAATATCTCGAACCAAAATCAAACCAGAATCTGACCAATTGGGTCCGTGTCGGTGGTTGGGTATTGAACCATAACCGTTGGTACCCAAATGGAATAGATATTTTTATTAATTTTTGGTTTTTACAATTTATAGACTAGTTAAGAAGAATACGAAATCGAAAACAATAATTTGGATAGTAATTTGTATAAAATTCTAGATTCTAATTCTAATAAGCCCATATTTGTTTGCCATTATTTAGAAAAAATAATATTTTAAATAGTAATTTTTAGGAGAATATGTGGTTAAAAAATAGAAAAAATTATAAATTTACGTAGATAATATTTTATTGTGTGAATGTATGGTTAAAAATGAGTATGTAGATTATAATTCTAATATGTCCATATTTGATTGCCTTTACTTAGGAAAAATAATATTTTAAATAGTGATTTTTAGGAGAATGTGCGGTTAAAAATTAGAATTTTTTTTTTAAATTTACGTGTATAATATTTTATTCTGTGAATATTTAGTTGAAAATGAGTATGTAGAAAAACTAGTTTAAATAATGGCTATCAAACAGGAGCTAAATCAAGATTAGCTCATACTTTTTTCCCTTGTCTTATATTAGATTATTTCATTTTAGATGTTAGTACACATTATAAATCTTTGTAATTTGAACTTTCTATGAATCAAAAGTTACAATTATGATGTAAGTTGATGAAACAAAGCATTCATAATTTGCAATTCAAGCTTTTTGTATTTTTTTTGCATTGTTTACAAATTTAAGTATTTTTTTTTTAAGTTTTTTTAGAATGCTTGGTAATTGAACTAGATATATTCGTAGCTTACGATGTAACATACCTTTTTGGTTATCTCGAGTGATTATCTTTTGTAATATAACTTTCCATTTTTATTAAAATAGAACGAGTTCAATATATGGACTGTAATTTCTTAATATTACATAATTATATATATAATTAATATTTTTATGCCTGTTCATTTTAAATGTAGAAGAATTTAAATATTGTCTGTAATTAAATTATACGATCTATCATGCCTTACTTATGAATCAAATAAAATTTATTAAGAAAAAATAATTTGTCTTCAAACTGTAATTTACGTCTTGATGTTTTAATTTCTTCCTCTTTCCTTGGTATATAGTCTTCACCATATTGAATCATTTATCTAGATTTCTTAACTTCTTGAAGATTTCTTTGCTTAATTTTCTCATTGCACAAATATTATTGATTAGTAGCGTGTCAGGTACTCGAAATGTTGTATATGAAATTTTTCTATTAAATATATAAATAAAAAATATTATGAGTGGAATGGAACCGGAATCGAAACCAGCTATTTGCATTTGGTTTGGTTCTAGTAATTATAACAAACTGAATGGTTCCATTTATGAAATACTCGAAATATAATGGATCGTTCTGGGTATTGAAATACCCGGACCGACCCTCCTGACACCCACGCCGATGTCCTTCCAAAACGTACTACAGTTTTGCAGGAAACTAAGAACTAAATCTAGACAGTTGAAAACTTAACAGAAACATAAAAGAAATGAGAAAGAAAAGTAAAAGCACATTCGAAATTACAAATGAAATCAATTTAAATGTATTTAATTTAAACTTTTAAATATTTATATAAACTTTTTTAAGTGGTTGATTTTTGTAGAGTTCATTATTGTGAAACAAATAAGATATCAGAATAGTTCTGATACCATTTTTATGAAACCAACAACTAGATTGAGATGTTAAAATTATATGACGCAATAATAAATAATTTGATCAATCAAGAGGAATTAAGAAATTTTATTGACTCAAGGATAATGGAGAAGAGAGAAAATTATAATGGATTATATAATTCTAGTAATTTATTTTTTTACACTTATAAAATTGTATAGAAGAGCCTATTTTTTATATAAAACATGTAGGAGACATCTGAAACTCTAATAGATGAGTTGTAGTTGAAGTGGAATGCCAAAAAAGTGTGTTAAAACTCGAAACGGGCTTGGACTGAATAACACTGTCGTTTGAGCGACAGCTAGCGACGACCCGTCGCTCGAGCATTAGATGGGCGACGGGCGAGTGACAAAGTCTCGAGAAAAAATCTGCAGGTATTGCTCGAGCAGTCACCGCTAGCAAAAATGCGACGACTTTTCTTCTCGATCCATAATTTCAACATTTTGAAGTCCAATACAAATTTCAGCTTCCAATGGGCTTCCAAAATAAAATTTCAACTTGATATAGGATTTCAATAGCATTTCAAACTAAAAACTTTTTGCCATGCATTTCAATTAGAATTTTTCAATTATTTCAAACACTTCAACAATCTCCACATTGACACGTATTCCACTGAGGAATAAGCTGACTTCTTCAACAATAATAAAAAAATTAATTTCTCCAACAAAACACGATAGTCCACATCTTCCAATGAATCTAACCACTACTCTACAGAATTATCTTAAATCCCAAAAAATAATAATGATTTTAAATTGGTAAAAATAGGTTGTAACACACCCTAAAGCAGAATCAATATCAAATGGTTTTACAGAAGGCCCCTGGCTAGATTGTACACTTTCTACTCCATTTAAAGCATGCTCAACAAAATCAAAATCTACATACCATTTTCCACTAGGTCCAACCCTAAAAATTGAATATAATGGCACCGTAGGTGATGGTGGCAAAGCGATATTATCCATATCTCCTGAACTCCACTGAACAGTATTCTTCAAGTCCGACAATTTACTAGCTCCTAAAGGTATTGTACCAAACTGAATGTTCACCATCGTATTGAACATGTGTTGATCTCTTCCAAATTTTGCACATCCCTGCAAGATGTATAACTGAGACATTTTATGTCCCTCCAATACAATCTGGGCACACATACAAACCTTTAAAGCTCCACCTCCACTAAAGAACTCATAAGTTTTTGAATCAAAGATAGGCATTGAGATGAGATTCTTCTTCAAATCTAGAACATGTCGAACCTAACCAAGTGTTCTAATTGTCTCATCCAATAGCTTCAATCGACCGTACTAATTTCAGCAACCCAACAAACTGTGTTGTTTCCAATAACCACGACACCTTTGAAAATAGTTTCATATATAGTAAACAAATCCTTATTAGGATACATATGAAACATACATGTTAAATCAAGAATCCAATCATCTTCCGGTTTAGACTTAATGTCAGAAATAGCTAAGAGATCTCCATCACTTACAATGTTCTCCGCGAGGTCTGCTTCGCCTGAAGTATCTGAATATCTACTTGCAACCATCTATTCTTTATTCTGCAATTCGTAGCAATCATTCTTCAAGTGCCACTTCTTCTTGCAGTAGTTACAAATTTGATTACTGAACTTAGACTTCAATTTGCCCCATCCAAAACCACCAGGAGGAACAAGTCCAGCTACATCTCTAGCCTTAGAAATCAGATGCTTCATCTTCTCTTTTGAATATAAAGCATCATACACCATCTATGGTAAGAGTATCACGATTATACAATATCGTATCTCCAAATGAAGAAAACGAAGTGGGCAACGAA
>CAIGRK010058740.1:0-12339 GCA_903798315.1 Fraxinus greggii | reverse complement strand
CAAAAAGAAAATAATTCAAAAAACAATAAACAAAAGCAAGTATAAAAAATAATTTAGAGAAAAAAAAAAAGGAAAAGAAAGGGGGAAATGGTATCTACCATATTTTAATGTGATTTTTTGAGAAATCCATAATTTACAATCTTCGGAAAATCATATTTAAAATATATATATATATATATATATTAACCGAATAGTGTTGGGTAACCAATAAGAATTGTATCCGAAAACAAGGGGTTGATAAGGAAATTGATGTTTAAGGTGTTTATAATTAAATTTTCAATCTTGTTACGTGGACACCCCTCTTTACACTCTGACTTACCGAATTTATATTTGTCACAATCGTACGACACATTTTATATCTCACACATTTAATCTAACAATTATATAACCTCCACGTACATTATCTATCTATCAACCATGTTGTAAATGGAGATGTACAAATATCTATATCCTTAAATTCTTATCTCCAAATTTATGCGTCTTTTGATTTAATTCGTTTGCATTACAATATCAATAATTCATCTCTATCGAATTGTGATCACGACATACAAAAATACTCCTTGTTATTGTATGCCAAAGTCAAGTATAAATGTGAATATGGATTTGTATTTGAAGTTATATAAATTTGCAGACTAGTCAGTGGCGGATCCGAAAATGAATCTTAGCTCGGGCAGTCGTGATCATTGACCATCGATAGACAACGACCACAATAACGATGTCGTTTATTAATATGTATTTAAATAATATTTAAAATTTTTCAATCTATATGTAAATGCACTAAAATCACAAATCATAATTCTTCAATATATCGTCAAGTTCCAATTTCCAATTTTCAACACCAATTTATCATTTATCACAGATCACAAATTTCTCAATTTATCATTTATCACAAATCATAGACCACATTCTCTTTCCCCTTTTTATTCTTCTACTTTCTTCTCTCATAGACATACCACATTCTCACGTAATACTTTTCTTCTACACATTATCATTTATCCACACATTATTCTTCTACTTTCTTCTCTCATAGTCCTAATAACTCATGTCATAACATACAAAAAAAAGAGAAAAATAGAGAGTTGAAGAGACTTATAGAATGATGAAAGTCAGAAAGTGAACTGCACATAAAACCAAAGAACTTAAATATTTTACTTTCATGTGTTTCAAAGACAAACACCGTTATCAAACATTTCAATTTAAATGTATTTAACCGGTAAAACCAAGCGGTATAAAGAGAAGAGAAACACCTTCTTTTCTTCCAATTTGTTGGGGTCAAAAAGATGATGTCGGGGCTCGTCGACAGCAGCAATAGTCAGCGTGAGTTCACAGTGCAGCATGGCGGTGGGTGTTTGGCCCCCATTTTTTTTGGAAGAATTAGTTTTTGAATAGTGATTGATGTGAGAATGTGTGGTGGAAAAGTGATGAAAAGTTTTAGATTTGTGTGTGATATTATTTTATCTGAAGAATGTGTGGTTGAAAATGAGTACCGTAGAAAAATGAATGGGAAAAAAGGAGTAAGAATGTGGCTCAAACATGGGATGAATTGATTTGGAATGGTCGATTAGTTGGTGTTTGGTGGGTAAATGGTAATGGATTTGATAATTGGGCCTGAATTTATTTAAAAAACAAGAGGCCCAGAACTTAAAAAGGGGCCCAAAGTCCAGAAAGCCCAACCTATGTTTCATCTTCTTCCTTCCACTTCTTCCACCCAACGACTACTGTAAACTTCCACCCAATGGTCGACAACGACTGTAAACTTCAATGGAGCCAGCACTGACTGCTCGCCCCTTCGTTGGGTGCTGGCTCCTATGTCACCTTATAAATTGGTAATTGATGTGATTATTAATAAAAGACATTAGAAATATTAGATTTTGCATCAACAATTTGACGAAGAGAATGTTCAACTCTGCTTTGTAACTTGTAAGTACCATTTTTAAAAAGTACATCTCTACAAATATTTCTACTAATAATACAATATTAAACATATGAAAATCTAATGCAATATTTTCGTTACTAACACATTAAAAATAGAAAAGAATACCAACTGTTCAGTTATCGTTCACCGATTGAAGTAGTCGTACTTGACAACATCGCCTTCGATAAATCTCTGACGGAGATGCATCTTTGATAATGATAGTAGATGCATCGATGAAAATGACAATATTGTTGTCAATAATATCACGTGACTCACTCAACAATTATTGCTTTCCTTCAAAATCACCGATAAAATATGGTTGAAAATAGGCTATGAAATTAATTTCTATGAATAATGCTAGATGTACGCTTCATGTTTACATCTTGTTGCCATTTGATGTGACGTTAAAATATGATTGGAGGGAAATTTTTTTTTAAACTGTCCAATAATGTGTTGTCACGCGACACAATGTAGAAGATAATATACATGTAGCACGATTGAATTTCTATAGACAGTCTCTATATAATTAATTTTATTTTCTTGAATACACCTTTGTAAGACTTTTTACCTATAGTTTCATTGTTCGAGCCACAGACGGTCAGATTGTGCCAAATCAAATAAATCTTTTAATCCGCATACAATTTTAGTTTCGATGATACATCTATTAATTTCAACCTACATTTAGATGATTTTGGAATTATACTTCTATTTTTGTACATAAATAATATTATGCCTACATAACTTGATACTTCAAAATACGAGAACATATTTTTATCACTCGAAATCAAAGAAAAAGATGGATCGAAATAAAATAAAATTAACCTATTAAATAAATTTGGAATGCATAAATAAAAAAACAATAAATGAAGCACAAAACTAAACCATGATTCCATCGTCGAGGAGACCTTTCACAAGCGAAAAAAATAAAAAAATCACATAGATAGACGTCATGCCCATTGATTAACACAATTGTTGGCAAGAAAAGTTAATACTTATCTTGAAACTATTCACTTTTACTTATTTTACTTTACACAATCAAAATTCAAATCCTACCATCCAATCAAACCATCTACAGTTGCTAATCAAATTCTTAAAGATAAGCTATTTCTATTTGCGAGCATAAAGTGAATAACAATTTGACCCAAAAAAAAAAAAGTGTCAATTTTCGATTGCTTAGGCTACACTTTAAAGAAAACCATGTTCCGTCACTTTCGATATTAAAAATGGTGGTGTGTCCGTAAAGCACAAGGCAAAAGATGACGCTGCAGTGAGAACTTTTTCTTTATATATTATTCCTACTTTTACACTAATTTGTAATTAGCACAGTTGCTAAAACCAAATTGGTGGATCCGGTCCGAAAATCAACGAACCAAATGATGGTCTATTTAAGGGTCCGTTTGATTGTAAGGGTGAAAAATTGGTGGAAGAAAATGAATTTCAGAAAAAGTAATTACCAAGAACTTGTTATCCATGGAATTGTTAATTAAGTGTATTTGATTGGTATAATTTTTCATCCAAAAAATTTTAAAATTTTAAATTTTTTTGTGCTCGTTTGGCTTTGTTTTACGTGAAAATTGTCTATTAGAGTGATAATTTTTTCGATAATTGGTTATAAAATTTGTTTTCATTGCCAAAAAATAAGAACAAAAAAAACTATTTCCTAGAAAATCATTTTTTCATGAAAGTTTAGTGTTCGTTTGACTTTGTTTTACATAAAAATTGTCCATTAAAGCGAAATTTATTTTAACAATTGATTATGAAATTTGTTTCCATTGCAAATTAAAAAAAAAAAACTGGAATTTTCATTTTACACCAAAAAGGTGGAAAAACAATTCAAACAAATCCAAAAAAACAGGCGTGTAGGGAGCCAATGTAGAAAATTAAATGCCAAGAAAATTATTACCATCAAACACTACAAAATTGGAAGATGAAAAACTAATTCCATTTTTCACAGAAAAGGTGATGTATCAAACATGACCTAAGTGTATTAATTGGTCCATTAAACAAATGAATCGATCGAGAACCGATTATATATATATAATTAAGGTCTAGCAATGATCCATTTCTTGAATTATTGACTCGATAATTTTTTCGAATAGACGATCGAGTCGGGTCTGATAATTATGCTAATTAATTCTTATGATTGCAATATTAACAAAATTAAATAGTATAACAAGCAAAATTTCATTTTTTTTTTCTTTTTAATATTTTTCAATATTATCTGATGAACCTTTTAGAAGCTATAAAATAGACCCCTTACCCATATTTGTTTTTAAATAAGTGAGTCGAAATACCACTTATAATTAATTATTTATTAAAAGTACAATTTTTATTAACCATAGTTTAGAAGTTGGTGAAGTCATGAACGTGGATTTTAAAACATTAGATTCGCATGTGTCATGCATCTTTATTGATTATTAAAATTTATTTAAAACATACTATGGATGAACGTGTCACGTCCCACTTCCAATGTATGTAGTTGATTTATTGGAAAATATTAGTAGTGACGACATCGAACCTAGATCGTTCTTAAGAACTAAGATGGTGTAAAGACTCTTATCAATTCATTTAGGATCCATTTGACATGATTTTCGAAACGTCAAACGAAATTTTCGAGACACAAAAGCTATTTTTAGACTCGTTTTAACTAATTTTATGAGAGTATTTCTTTTAGTTAGAAGAAGTTGATCCAACATGATTTCTTCTAAAAGCATTTGCAGTATAGAAAGCTCTTTTAAAAATTGATTTCAAATAAAAATAGTTTCTTCTAGTTTGAAGAGCATTTAAAGTGTGGTAAAGTATTTTCGAAAGAATTATGCTACGGATCCATAACTCGTAACCTAACCATCCACATAATGCACAAATGACGTCCCCTTAATGGAGTGCATTATGTGTACCTTTGTGCTACGGGTACACAAGCGCCCCTACAATAGGGGGACACCATTTATACATTATGTGCACCTTTATGTTACGGGTTATGTACCCGTAGCATAACTCTTTTCGAAAAAGAGAGCTCTTGTGAAAATTGGTTTTCAAACAAAAATAAAGATAATTTTTTCTAAAAACTCTTTTACAAAAAATAAAAATCATATTGAACGAACCCTTAAACTCATACACCAAATTTGAGCTAGAGTCACTATTTAAGGTAGTCAAGCTCATTGATTGAAGTCTTTTTTGTAGAGGTTTGGACAACATTATACTCATGACATTGGCGCGAGTCGTTTAAAAGCTGCAAGTGTCAACAAGATTTCGTGAGTAACATTTTTCAATTTTTAAGAACGAGTTTTGCTAAGCGATTTTCCTAAGTTAATAGTGTTCTATTTGCCCAACTACGAAGTAAATAATTACTTTTTTAAAATAAGTAACTTTGTGGACTTAAAAATTTAATATATTTTTAAGATATTCGAAATAAAATAAATTTTAGAAGTAATTTTACTATAAAAAAAAAAAATTAAAATAACAACCCATCCCTTCATTGGCTTGCGATCAGTTGCCCAAGCTGGCCACGCTATGTTTGGTCCACTTACTTCGTTCCACTTTTCAACTACTCACTGGTTTTAACTTAGTGGTCACAATTTATTTTGGAGTAAAATATAAAAGAATTAAGTCATGTACTTTTGGCAATCATGTTCTTTTATTTTCAATTGAGAAATTGCATTAATGGCTTCCTAATGTATTGTAGAAGTAGTAAGTTGATCTTCAACTTTTCTTAATAGTTGTACAACCAGCTTTCAACAAGAAACTAGCCAAATGTCTATTAAACCTCCATTTCGTTAATTTATAAATTATCGAACTTTACTTTTAATCACGTATTTCAGTAAATCCACAAGTACTATCCACATTATTCATAACTAATTTCTATTTATTTATAAATTAAGCAATTTATAAATTATTTCTAAACAGAGGAATCGTCACATTGTTTTGACACGTCAACACGTTGATTCAACAAGGGGCATCTCAATTGTTGACAATTATTAATTTGTTGTAAAGTAGAAAAATTATTTTTGCACACAAGGGTTATGATGTAAGTTACAAGGTCTTTTCGACCCTGAAGAGCGAAACTCGAGTCATTAAATATCATATGATGTCAAAGAATGGTACCCTAACATCTTTTTTTTAATGCAAGTTAAATGAAAATAAAGGGATAAGTTTTACACTTGCCTAAGTACTTGTGAAAGGTTGATGAAAATAAGAAAGCTTGGGATAATTTTTTCCTTTAAGAGAATTTATACATATGTTCCTGTCCAAAAAAATATTCATACCATTGATATCGACAAATTTAAGGTCGTACCCAAATGTATTGTCACGTTATATAAGTTGCAAAGTGCGCTTAACCGTGTCTAATGTGACTTTTGCAATGTGTGTACGGAAGCGGACTCGTGTTAGGTTCGTAGAATTTAGTTATTGACTCGAGCATATAACTAAAATAAATAATTTATCAACTCATATCTAAACATGGGACCTACTAAGTACTATATGTCCATTAGTATGATTGACTCGTTTGATAGGGTTTCACACTAATGGGATGGTTGACTCGTTTGATAGAGTTTTCACATTATTGGGACTTCAACGAATGGAGGAAACAAGAGAGTAGAAACAAGGAAAAATACTTAAAATTTTGATTTTTCGATACTAAGAATAATTATACCTAAAATTTGAAAAATAAAAATAAAAAAACTATTATTTTACACATACTCATCTGCATTAATCTAGAATATGGACCCCAATTTTCCTTTTTCTTGCACGTAAAATATGCTAAGACAAAATGAAAGAAACCACAATTTGTACAAAAATAAAAAAAGGAACTCAAAAGTTTACAAAATGTAGAAAATTCAAATACAAGAATCAATACGAATAGGCCACCCTTTGAAGCACTCGTTCTTTAAGAATTCCATTGTAAAGTGCCACTCTATTTGCTGGCATTTCTTGAAGTTTCCCACTTGCGTTAGAACTCGAATCCAAATTAACTTTGGCACAGTTATTACTGTGTAATCTTCTGTACTCGTCACTATTCCCAGTAGGGTCCACCACATCTTCTGCAAAATGAACCCTCTTCTTCTTTTTCTCTTTCTTCTTCTTCCCTTCTGCGCATGCAAGCCATATAACATGAATCTATGCATGCGTAAAACTACTGTCGAGTCTTTTCTAATACTGCGTAAACATAAAAAAGCGTGTGCATACCTGTCGAGAGGCAAGATCGAGGAGAATCTGAAATTGGGTCGATGGAAAACTCGGAATTCGAGGGAGATTTTTGGAGTCGAAGAGCTAGAAGAATGAAAGTGCCAGAAACAGCCATGGCAGTAGCCAAAACCATGCCTTGAGAGTTCAAGATTGAAGACATATTTTCTTGATTATCAAATGATCAGAAAATGAGACAGAAAGGAAGAGTTTACTTTGCGAGGAAATGAATGGTTGATTTTATGGGCGGTTGAGTCAAGGTGGGGACGAGATAAATAATGAGTAATATTTGGTGTGGATGAAAATGAAATAAAGTATAATATATTGGGGTATCAAATGGGATTATTTAATTTTATGATTACCGAATGGAAAAGAAATGGGAGACTATTGGTTGGGAGAATTAAATGAATGAAAGAAATAGGGATTGTCTCCTAACTTTTTTCGCGTGTACCGCACGGCAATGTAGACTTCATGGGTGATGTCATTCGCATCTTCAAGAAGACAACGTCAAAGCAACTATGGTAGATGTCACAACTTGCTTCAATGGGTCCACGACTAACATTTTATCCTCCACTTTTTTAAACATTATAAATAATTAATCGTCATTTTCAATCACATATTGTAACAGATACACAACTATAACAAATATGTTACATGTACATCAAATCCCGTTTGGCTTCCATCATTTTAAATTATAATTTTCGGAATAATATTTTTTTGGAAAATGTTTAATTGAGGAAAAGAAAAAAAAATTGATTTACGAATAATATTATTTTATAGAAAATTTTGTGATTGAAAATAAGAGAGATGAATTAATTTTTTGGAATAATGAGGGCCAAGTAGAGGCTAACTTTTACATTAAGATTGACGTCCTTTGACATGACATCTATTATAACCATTAACTTTTACAATATCTTTTTAAATCACTGACCAGATTTTAACACATAGGAGAGAATATCATCCTTAATGTCAACAAAAATTTACATCTAGATTTATTCCAATTCCAATCTATTTATTCATCACTAATTTCTTTTTTATTTATAAATTAAACCGTTAAAATGGAGGCTTAAGGTAGGTGTGATTTATTTATTTATTCCTATTTTCATTGGGCTTGAGTATGGTCGACAATGATTTGAAATATAAAAGTTAAATTTGAAAAAATCAAAGTATTCAATATATTTAATTTTTTTTATGAAACTCCTTTATTTTTTATTATTCCAGTTTGAAAATTAAGAAAATTTGAAAAGGTAAACTTGAAAAATCAGTTTTGTTAATGTTTTAATAGCACAAATTAAGGTTGTAAAATCTCACCTTTTATTCAGATTTGGGACTGATTAATACGCAGTTGGAATTAAAATTGTACACGATTTAATTATTTTACGTATGATTTTTCAAAAAAAAAAAATTAACTATAGAAATAAAAGAAATAAAATATTTTTACATAACTGCTTTCTTAGATGGTGTTTGGTAGATATTAAAAGTAGATTTTTATTAGATTGTGATAGAAGTTTTTGAAAAGTGTGATTGAAAAGCTGTGGGATCCATAAAAAATGTGATTAATATTGATTGTTTGACTTAGATTAAAATTTAATTTTAATCAGAAACAAACCGGTTATTAATATTTTTTTTATTTGCATTATTTACACAAAATTTTATATTTTATTTAATTATATTTATAAATTCTTCTCTACACAAGGCTTTCTCGAGGAGAAGACAAACTTCATTACCAATGGATACCAATAAAATTATGCATACAGTCTTAACAATTTTTTTAAGTTACAAAATTATCCCAACTTAAAATGAATAGAAATGATTTTTAACTACAAAATAACAATTAACAAAAAAATATTTTAATATTTAATTATATTTTGTTGAAAATTAATTATTTGAGAGAGTCAAATGAAGTTTTTTTTTTTAATTATATTAACTTACTAAAATCAATTTAATTGATTTGATGATATAATTTCAGCAAATGATTTTTTTTTTTTATAATTATTATGCAAAATATAAATTTGTAAATAGAGTATGTAAAGAGTAATTATATTCTATGTACAAGGTGCATTTTGTAAATTTCCCTTTTAGATTCTATTATTATTATTTTTTAGTTTTCAGAAATGAAATTTTTAGCTTGGCTTCGTAAAATAACTACAAAAAGATTTTTTTTTCCGGCCTTTTGTTTCGCAATATAAGCAATTCCTAATGAAAAAGACACATCTTTTGGACCGGGGGAGATAAATGAGTCGTAAATGGCACGGTTCGATAAATTGATTCATGTTTTCATCTTTAGTCGATATGATATATTCCTTAACCATAACCCCTGCCTTTACATGTTCCATTTTTTTTTTTCTTGAAAAAAATTCTCTGTACATATATATACCCCTCCTCGAATTTTATTTTAACACTTTTTGGCTCCGCCCCCTACATATAAGTCACGTTTTCGCGTCACTTCTACCTTTCTAGTTTCAATTTACTCTCTTTTTGAATGATTATTTTAGGGATCTATATTAGTTGACCGTGAAATTTATGCACGAAAAAAAGTGTGGATAATGGTTTTAGCTCAATTTTTTTTCTCTTTCATTGAATACACGACGAGGTCGGTTGTTTCATCCGCGACATCTCTCTCTCTCTCTCTTTTTTTTTTCTAATCTCTCCGTTTCCATCTTTCGTTGACTATACGGAGAGATTAGTTGTTTCATCCACGACATTTTCACACCAAGAAAAGTCCCCCACGCTTTGGAGTTTCTGATGGTGAGATTGATTGGCTTAAGACTAAAATGACTTTCAGCTAAATCATTTTTATTGTTGTTGTTGTCGTCATCGTCGCCCTTTTTCCGTTTTTCATGTGTTTTTGGCCAATATTTCTTTGTCCACTGTTCAACTTTCACATGGGAGGGATTTGTTTTATTCAAGTTTTAATGGAGGAATCTTATGACTTGGACGAAGATCCAAAAGGGCCAAAATTAGATATTGATCTATTTTCTTGCATTATTATGGAAACATTGAAATTTATCCCATCTAGAAAAATATAAATACTGAAATTATCATTTTTCATAGTTGCATATCTGTTCTTAGTATTGCCATCCTAGGCCGAGTCAAGGTAAGACAATTTATTTATTTATTTTTTCACAATGGGTTAGTTTTACTTATTTGTGAAGATAAAAAGGGAATACTTGAAAAATTGAATGTTACGCGTGACAGATGTCGATAATAATTTAATTGTTTATAGATTCTTTTTCCAACCTTTTGCTTGAAATTACTTGTAAGTAGATTTTGAAAAAAAAGAATCAATATATTGTTCTAAGAGTCATATGAAAAATTTAGAGATATCGATGCAACTATCAACAATCTCACTTTCAAGATACCGAGAAGAAACAGAAAATTAAAAATAAATCCTTAATTACTACAAAAAAAAAGTGTCAATTTCATATAATCCTTTCTCTTCAATACTCAACTGCATCACGACATTGTTAAAAATATGAGCTTCTTTTAGGTATTTGCCATACATATTCTCACTACCTAAGTCATGTTTCTATTAATTTTTTTCTCAATTGAGGTCATCTCTATTTGCTGATATATATTCTCAGTTCTTATCTTATCGATTTTAGCTAACCATTTTGTCTTTAACAACCTAAACACCCAATTATCGTTACGATCAAATATTCAACATTTCTATCACGAAAGGACTTCAGGCGCAAACGTTTGAAACCCCGAATGCTAAAATTAAAAGTTTGGAACCTCATCTTCACAGCTTTCAAAGGTTCGAAATGCGGCTAAAATTTATCGTTAAAACTTTTCAACAAGTTCACAAAGGCGCTGCTCTCTTTTCTTGTTATTTCGATCTAATCCATTTTTAAAAGGATTATCGCGTGAAAGAGTGGATATCATTTTGGCTTCTTTGAATACATAAGAGTCTGTTTCATCCACGGCATTTACGCCAAGACAAGCCCCTCACGCTATGGAGTTTATGATGGTGACTAGATGGGATTGATTCAAGGCTTGAAAATGACTTTGTACAAATTCATTATTTATTTTTTTCCATTTTTCTTGTTTGGTCCATTACACCCCTAATGGCCGGAAGGGCCGATATTCTTCAAGACGCGGAAGTAGATATTGACTTAGTCCTTATTTGAATTTGATTTTTTGAGAAGTAATTTTGTTTTAAAAAAAATGATGTTTTTTTGAAAAATCTATTTCTAGCAAACGTTATTGAGATGACATGTTAAGGGTAAATTGTACACGACGAAAAATTAAAAATGATTGGAAAAGAATAGTCGATATATAAGTTTATTGATCACTCAATAATTTGATATTTTGAAGAACAAAAATCCTTCATTATTTGGAACTAAATACCAAAAATAATGGAACCATGATCTACTTCTACTCTACTAACGTCGTTTGCTCCAGTCACACACTAACCATCTCTATCACCCCTTTTTGACTAATTCAAACTAAATACCACAAAAAATATCTCCACAGAATTAAAAAAAACATAAAATAAATAGAAATTCGTAAGATAGGTTCTTTAACTTGAATATGCACAGAATATTTATTTATTTTATATTAAGACGCTGTAGTATTCTATTAACATTAGACAGTGTTGGGTCCTCGCTAATGCACCAAATCCAGAACGTTGTAGTATTCTATTAACATTAGACGGTATTTGGTCCTCGCTAATGGAACAAATCCAGAACTAGTCAAATAATTATTCTCACATGAACATATTTCAAGAAATAGGAAATATATATATTTTTTGAGGAAAAAGTTAATGGACCAGGCGGAAATATATATATTTTTTGAGGAAAAAGTTTATTGGTCAGGCTCAACGCCAGGCCAAGAAAAAGGGGGGACGCGGACGGGGGCGACCGGACCAATAGCACGGTTGATTTTTTGAAGTTTGCTGTTTAATGGAACCATGATCTACTTCTATTCTACTAACGTTGTTTGCTCCATTCACACACTAACCATCTCTATCACCCCTTTTTGACTAATTCAAACTAAATACCACAAAAAATATCTCCACAGAATTAAAAAAAAAATATATATATAGAAATTCGTAAGATAGGTTCTTTAACTTGAATATGCACAGAATATTTATTTATTTTATATTAAGACACTGTAGTATTCTATTAACATTAGACAGTGTTTGGTCCTCGCTAATGCACCAAATCCAGAACGCTGTAGTATTCTATTAACATTAGACGGTATTTGGTCCTCGCTAATGGACCAAATCCAGAACTAGTCAAATA
>CAIGRK010058686.1:0-16474 GCA_903798315.1 Fraxinus greggii | reverse complement strand
TAGTATGGGTGTGAGTTCAATATTGGCTAAGGAGCACTCGCGCGCGCACACTAGGCAAAGCATCGGATAAACAAAAAATTATTTGTAATTTGGTTGGGGTAGTAATATGTTTAGGCCTAAGTTCTATTTTATTTTGTTCGAGTACGAACAAAAGTTCTATGGAAACACATTTCACCCTTATCAAAATGCTATTTTTCTTGTCATGGGAAAGTGTAAGCATACTGCTGGAGGCAACTAAAGCAAGCTGAAGGTCGTAGGCGGAAAAGTTTGAGGGGCCCTTTTTATGAATAATGTGTTTTGTGAAACAGATAAATAATACATATAATTCCAATAGAAATTCTACCAATTTACTAAAAAAAAAAAAAAAAAATTAGATATTCAAGCTTAGAATGATGAAATTTAACAATGGAAGTGACGAACAAATTAATGAATAAGAATGAGACTCGTAGGAGAAGATAAAGAGATGGAGAAAAAGAGAATGAATATGTGAAAATCAAGCGAAATTAGAAGGAAAATATGAATTTATTCAATAATCAAGTTTAAGTATTACAATACACAAGGCTCAATTTATATAAGATTTAAACTAATCTAGTTTAAGTAGGAAACACCAATATAATTCTAGAAAAATTATAAAATAAAACTCTAATTTAAGTGGAAATCAGAAGACTATCATACTACATTTATTCCCAATATACAAAGAACTTTTATTCTTCTCTTCATTTTGCATCATTTTTCGTCATCAAAAGAACTTGACCCTAATGAGATATATTGCAACTTGACTCTAACCAAATAATAATTACCATATGTTGACAAAATAATATATAAACCATCCTCACTAATATCGTCTGAAAAAGGGGACGATCTTCATTTGAATTAAAATTGATAAAAACCCCAAATAACAAAAGTTAAGCGACTCATCTACAAAAATTACGATGTAATCCACATAATAGCGTGCTTAATGTACTAGTACAATAGACTCACCTGAAAAAAAAGGTTGCAATAACAATGGCTCGAATGTGCTTAGATAAGGAAACGATTCAATAATATTGAAAACATAACTTTCATTCAAGTTGGATTGCAAGTCAAATAGAATATTTTCTTATGAGTGATCCAAAAACTTTTTCTTAATACCGAGCCAAAGAAACATGTAGTAAAATATAATAATTCATGTTTCAGTATGTGTGACGAAACTGCACATAAAAAACAAGCTCATAATTCTTATTATTTATGCATTTTATCTTTGCATGAAAATTTGGACAAGGGACAACAAAGGTGGGAGCTAAAGCAATATGACAGTAAGTAGGGAAGAATTGAATATCGATACAAAAAGTACGGAAGCGAACAATTATCTTGGAAAATATCATGACGACTCGATTAATGTTATTATGTTGAGGTAACTAAATAATAAAGTCAATGTTGGTGTGAAATGTTCAAGTCTTTTAATTTCTTCAATTATACGAAGTCCAACTAATGTACATCGTCGGACCTAAGTTACGTTTAGCAAAATAAAAAAAGGCCCAACACATACCATTTGGCTCGTGTGTGAAGCTTGCTTTTATACGTGTCCAATGCGGAGCTTATTTCAAGAGTTGTTTCACCATTCTGCAGAGAAACATAGCATGTATACTCGATTCAATCTCACTGCATCTTGAGCACCGTAACAACATTTGCCACCAGGTATATGTCTTCATGGTATCATTAATGAATAAAAGACTTATTAGTTGCTACAAACACGGCCAATAAAAAAGGAAAAATCATGTTTTCAAAAGAAAAGAAATAATCTTAGAAAATCTTGGAAATATTTGAGAAATAAATATGGAAAATCCAATTAATTTAGATCTTATAGGCTCCTATTTCCACTGAAAGACAAGGATTCTACGACATTGTAATATGACAAATGTAATATGCTTTCATTCAAGTTTATCACGTTTAAATATCAAATATACTAGGGAAAATATAAAAAACACTTGAAAAACCAAATCCTGCATAAATTATGTTCACTAGTCTGTTCTCACGCCAACTTCACAGAAACAAAACTTTCAACACTTGAGTCATACAAATACAATTCATTCAAACGCATGTGAAACGGAAGTTCGACCATAGAACTCCATGAAATTAAAAGAGCCAATCACTCAATAATTAACTTTACATCAATTAGAAAATGTCACAACATATTTTCCTATCACGTGCCTAAAGCGTATTGATTTTGATAGTACCCGTGAATTTAGAAACATAAACTTGTCATGCATGGAAAAAAGGGGCGAAGAAATAAAAAGAATAGAATCTTTCTTTAGACCCAAAAAAAAGAAAGAAATAAAGAAAATGGATTTTTATTCTTATTTTTTCCATAATATTGTGTTTTTGTACACAATTCATATAGGAGTTAAACAAACGAATGTATGTATTTTGATTACTCAATTTTTTTTTGAAACACAATTGCACTCTTCTATCTATTTGTTGTGTTTCTTTCTCCTTTTATGTAAATGAACAAGATTTGTGTTACACTAAAATTTTGCAAGTAGGCGATATTGTACATAAATAATAAAGAAGACATGAATCTTAATATTGATCCCTATGAAAACTAAGTATCTAATCTAATTTTTAGTTAACTTGACAATAATAATAAAACATAATTAAGATGATATAACTTAAAACTAACCTAATTATCTAACTAATTAATTGGTTAGGAAACTGATAAGTACATTTTATGCGTTTATTCGGACTTCTATTCTTATTTATTTAATGTAAATTTATTGAATGTCTAATTAATTTGTGTAAATTAAGTTAACTGTAGGAAAATCTCAACTTGAATACAATTTATGTGAACAAAGACTATTTGAAGTTTAATTAAAGTTGATTTGAAGCAATTGAAGATGAACCGGATTTCAAGAGATTAATTGAAAGTATTAATGGAGCATTCGATAAAAATTCATAAGTTTTAAATTCGATAGTTATAAAGTTTGGAAACTAAAGTGCAAACTTTTGGGACTTTTGGTCAACCACAATGATTTTAGAATAAAGCGGACTTAATTGCAAATATTAGAAAATGAAGGACTAAAATGACATGAAAAAATAAATTCATTTGAAAAAGAAATTTGTTTCCTTTTTCTTCTCAAACTCTTTGATAGAAATCAAGTCGAATAAGGATTTTATATAAATCTTGTTTTATAAATACATACCTTAATCCAACAATTAGAAGGGCTTGTAAAGTTTCATTAGACACATATATTCAAGTCGATACTTGGGAATTCATTGTACACATATTATACAAGCCTAGAAGGAGGGAAAAATCAAGAAATCAATCAAGAAGCTAGGGTTTCAAGATTTTATAAAATGACGGTGGAATCTTGGTACAAGATCTTTTTCTTTTTCACATTTTCCTTAAAATTCGGCGATTTACTTTAATTCCTTCTTGTTTTATTCTACTCCCATGACGTGTAATTAAATATTTAGTTATGATGAATGATTATAACCTAATTGTGAATCTTAATTTTTATTATAAAGTTTTAAATTTCCAATTAATTTTGTAAATTGTTTTTACTTCCATTCTTAATGCTCAGATTTACTGTCTACTAATTTATTGATTTCATGTGCGATAATTACATCGAGAAACGAATTATTTGTTTAGTCCACGTATTAAAACTCGAAAACTAGTATAAAAGTGTAGATATACATTTTCTCATTAATATGATCGTTATATGGATTCTTAGAGATTTAAGGTATTTAATTAAGGTGTATCCGAATTCACATAGAGATATGAAATTAACTTAGTTAAATAGAACCAATTTGAACTCGAGAGATGTAAATTGAATACGTTAAAAGTCTACTGGGTAAACATAATCAATTTTTATGAAAATTGGTGGTAGAGATTAAGGGAATAGTTATGGTGAACTCGTGAAGCCTAACACTTTAAACTCTCGTAAAAAATAAAAAATTATCTTTTGTTCTAGTTTATCTAAAATAAAAAAATCACGAAAAGGAAGAAAAACTACTACTATTTGTTTTCAATCAAATTGAAGTTTGGAATAATTGAACCAACTGTTAGATAGTAGTCCTTGGTGCGATAATGTAGACTCATATGTTCATTATATTATTTGTTACGATCTACACACTTATGAGATATAAAATTGACAATAAAAATGTTTACAAATACTCAAGTAATCGATAGTACTAGGACTTTGAATTCCATTATATTATTCCATTCTTAATTTCAATCACATTATTTGATAGGATTTATTCGGCCTTCAAGAGTAATATTTGTTACGCCGTGAAAATCTAGGACCCATGAAGGGGCCCAATTAGCTTACGTGGCAAACAGTTCGGCGGCCCATACCTCATACGCTAGCATAGGGCAGCCCAGATACATACTGGCGAACCGATCCGAATACGAACGACCTGCCTCTCCCAAATAAAACACCTGAACAGACCCCTTTATAGGTAGACCCGATTGTCAGAATCGGCCTAGGACGAAACAGTGGCAAGATCTCGAATGGATCCCACACGACATGAGTTGAAAAGATAACTCACTATCGCCACACCGCCGCCGCCGCCATCCTATTTAGTCAAGTCTAAAGTACATGGTAGGCTTTATGAACACAAAAACGGTGATAGCATTTAAGGCGGGGATTGATTAATGTATATGACAAGAAAGGAAAGTCATTCGGATAAGGCTACGTGTACTATCATCCAATGGACACCATTCATTTCGTCCAAGTATAAAGCTCACACTTAGTGTCATTTGAGGGTAATGCAAATTTAGACTCTCAAAGTTATATTCTTGCTACACACATTTTAATTATTGATTCCCAAGCCGACTCCCTTTTTATTTATTGGAGGCTCACGTTCAAAACTCTCACACACTCTAAACTATTTCTCCAACTGACTTGACCGTCGGAGTATGTGCGGCCAACTGTATCCCCTTTGGAGAAGGTCAGATGTAACTAACGATTCGTCCAAGTGTGCAGTAGTTCAGTTTGTGTGGACGTGAGAGGTTTTGGGATCTGTTGGCCACATCATTGGTACATTTTTTGGGGTCAACAGATTGGCGCCTTCTGTAGGAATGTTGACACCATAACCACGAACATCGTTGTAGTAAAATTCATTTGAAATAGAACCTTGGAGAAAGGCTTGGTTCTTGAAGAAAGGACCGCTACAAAGAAGGAAAATCTAAAATGCCCAGAAAATACTAGCTAGAAGTTAGCTCAAATCAAATACTCGCTAGAAGTTCCAGCCACCATGGATCGCAGAGTAGAAATAGGCAGCAAGAGGCTTCAGAAAAAGAGGTCCTCCGTACAAATGTGAACAAGCATCGTCCCCATCACCAACACAGGCGATGCGGTACCACAACACGCTTAGCTAGGGAAGTAGGGAAAATGGCCACGAATATGAGAAACATGGCCCAGCGGAACGCTGTTATGAAGCAGTTACTCATGCAAATACACTAACAGGCAGGATACCAGACACCTCAGCATAGAATACTTCCCCAAGAAGGTGAGGAGAATGACACGACAGCATACCCTCAAATGCATTGCAAGGATGTCAGCCCAACGGAGAGGGAGGTGGAAGTAGACACCTCCACCAACTACGCTACAAGCCAACTCGACGATAACATGCCGCATGAGGGAAACTTTCCACTAGAATATACTCAAGAGCATGAACCTCAAAGGTCCAATGAAGGCCTAGAAATAAGTCCCATCCGCCACCTTCTGTTCAAAGAGGGCAAGAACAATACCAAGAATATGAGCCTCAGGGGATTCCACCTCCACCTATAAATAGGCGAAAGAGAACAGACGAGGTGAACTTGAGAAATCAAGCAGAAACGTCACAACCCCCTAGTTACTAAGCGGAGGAAAATGATTCTAATGGTCTATGCAGATCATTTGAGTTGGATGATGATGACAAAAGCTTGCCTTCTCCCAAGAATTGAGAAACGCCCTAGTTCCAAATCACTTCGTGTCCCAAAAAATATCCAAATAAGAAGGAAAATGTGATCCGACAAAGCACCTTAACAACTACAAGACCCACATTCTCTACGAGGGGCCTCGTTGGTACTTAAGTGCAAAGATTTTCATCTCATACTAACTGGGGCTGCAGAAATTTGGGACAATCGTATCCCAGCTGGCAGTGTCAGAAATTGGCCAGACCTTGAAAAAGAAGGGAAAGCCCCCATCTAGAGGCTGGAAGACATGAGAAAGCAGGCAGGTGAAACCTTAAAAAGCTACTTGGCTCGCTTCACAGACGAGATGTCTTATTGTGAACATGTTACGGACAGAGAGACCATTTCTGCTATAAGAGGAGGCCTCAACATAAACACCTTATTCTAGATGGGGCATACGAAACAAAAATCTAACTTCTTATGATGCCTTGGTGGAAATGATGAGAAGCGAAATTTTTAATGAGGAGCTGATTGACCACCACAATAGAACATCGCTGGGACTCTCATCACCTCAAAGACAGCAAAGAGGCCCTGTATNTGTCTTATTGTGAACATGTTACGGACAGAGAGACCATTTCTGCTATAAGAGGAGGCCTCAACATAAACACCTTATTCTAGATGGGGCATACGAAACAAAAATCTAACTTCTTATGATGCCTTGGTGGAAATGATGAGAAGCGAAATTTTTAATGAGGAGCTGATTGACCACCACAATAGAACATCGCTGGGACTCTCATCACCTCAAAGACAGCAAAGAGGCCCTGTATCCCACTTGGTAGACCAAGAGTGGACACAAGTGGGGCACACGATTGCCCCCACCTCAGGCCAAGCATTGGCCACGACCACGCTATGCAGTACCCTCTTGGTATATGAAGAGGTCGAACCTGAGGCTCAAAGGCAGCCGAATCAATCCAGGGGGAGTAGGTAGAGGTAGAAACGGGGAGCCTCGAGATGGGCAATACTGCACCTATAATCGAACCAATAGCCACAACACTAAGAATTGCCTGTCAAAGTCGTATCATGAAGAACCAACAGGCCCCGCATTGAGAAAAGAAGCGCCCATCAGATGCAAAGGAATGCACCTCAGCCCGACAAGAGAGAGAACCTAGACATAACGAGGCAAGGTGACACCACAAGAATGAATCGCCTCAGCAGGAACCCGAGAAAGAAGGAGAATGGCAAGAGGAAGGCTAGGGCTCAGGAGAGAGCCCCCGACTAATGCTGATAATGCCCTCATCAAAGAAATTGACACCATCATAGGTGGTTCACACATAGGGAGAGATCCAGAAATGCTTAGAGGAATTATGCGAGGGAAGCAAAGGACCTCCCATGACGAGCTACTTGATCAATAGCACTAGCGCGGATCCGAGAACGTCCCACCAATAACGTCTTCTCCAACAAACACTATGGGGGTTCAGTACCCCCACTATGACGCACTGGTGGTACGAGCCATCATAGCCAGGAATGGGTTGAGGCGAATGTTGGTAGACAATGGGAGCTCCTTTAATATTTTGTTTAGAACCACCTTTGAAAAAATGATCGTGGACCACGAACTTACTTCCATGACCGCCTCCTTATATGGCTTTACTCGTGACAACTTTGTTCCCAGGGGGAGGATCACATTGGCAGTAGAAATGGGAGAGCCCCCTCTTACGACCTGTCACTTCATGGAGTTCATCATTGTAGACCACCGATCTGCTTACCACGGGGTGATGGGACGACCCACCTTAAAAGAAGTTGAGGCCGTTACATCTATACATCATCTATACATGAATTTCCAACCAAAGACGGAATTGCTATGGTGCGAGGAGATCAGATGGGCTCGAGGGAATGCTACCTTAGCTCCTTAAGAAAATTCGAGCCCCGCAGTATAAATATGGTCTTGATGGACGCTGAAATTGTTGACGCACTTGAAGAAGGTCCTGTCCTTGAACAAGGGGAAGACGTCGACATGATAGAGGGCAATGTGGATTTAGACCCAGGGTCACTGAATCAAAATCGCAAGCGACCTCAGTGGAGGAGATTGAATCTTTCCCCGTGAACTCACATGACCCTACAAGGGTGTTGCAAATAGGGAAAGAGCTTGAGTCAGAAGAAAATAAGAGGCTTAAAGGCTTCTTGCTCAACAATTTGGACATATTTGCTTGAAGACACGAAGACATGGTGGGCATTGACCCCAAGATTGCCACCAATTTAACGCGGACCCAAAGTTTACCCCTCACCGGTAAAAAAGGAGATCCCTGAACCTGGAGAGATACGTAGCCTTGAAAGAGGGGGTGCAAAGGTTCATATCTAATGGGTTCATCAGGGAGGCAGTGTACCCAAGTGGATATCTAACCCCATCTTAGTAAAGATATCCAATGGCAAATGGAGAGTTTGTATAGACTTTTCCAACATCAACCAAGCATGTCCAAGAGATGGCTTTCCGCTTCCATGGATCGACCATCTAGTCGACTTTACTGTGAGCCGCGAGCTCCTAAGTTTCATGGATGTATACTCAGGATACAACCAGATCCTTATGCACCCAATAGATGAGGAAAACACCTCATTCATCACTAATAGAGGCCTCTACTACTACAAAGTCATGCTGTCTGGCTCGAAAAATGCTGGCACGACCTATCAACGGCTAGTCAACATGATGTTTTCCGACCTCATAGGCAAAATAATGGAGGTATACATCGATGACATGCTTGTAAAGAGCCTCAGGTGTGCAGATAACATTGAACACTTGGAAGCTACCTTCAAGATCTTGGGAAAGTATCGAATGAAGCTAAATCCATTAAAATGTACTTTTGGTGTCGCTTCTGGAAAGTTCTTGGGTTATATGGTTAACCAGCGAGGCATTGAGGCAAACCCTAAGAAAATTAAAGCCTTGATGGACATGAAATCCCCCATTGAGCCCAAGGAAGTACAATGTCTAATGGGGCACTTAGCAGCAGTAAATCACTTCATCTCCAAAGACACAGATAGATGCCTTCCATTCTTTAAAATATTAAAGTGGGGGAAGAGGTTCCAGTGGAGCGAAGAATTTGAAGAGGCTTTCCAAGGGCTAAAGAGACACCTGGGCCAAGCCCATCTTCTCTCAAAATCCAAGGAGGAAGTAGCGTTGCTACTATATTTGGCCATAAGCGCCAAGGCTGTAAGCTCAGTATTGGTAAGGGAGGAAGGTAGCACTCAATTACCCATCTACTACGTAAGCAAGGCCCTCATGCCAGCTGAATCGCATTATACTAACATGGAAAAGCTTGACTTATCCCTTATGATTGCTTCTAGGAAGCTAAGGCCCTATTTTTAGGCCCATAGCCTCTCCCTCAAGCTGGTGCTCCAAAAACCAGATGCTTCAGAAAGGCTGGTGAAATGGGATGTGGAATTAAGCGAATTTCAAATTTCATATCAACCAAGAACCTCAATGAAGAGGCAATCAGTGGTGGATTTCATAGCAGAAATTATTGAGACAACAGATATCGATGTAGTAATGGAACTGACAGACCCCCTATAGCTTGGAAATTATTTGTTAATGGATCATCTGGGGAAATGGGATCAGGGGCTGGTGTATTGCTGAAGAGGGTCACAAGCTTAATTGTGCAGTGAGGTTTGGCTTTAAAACCTCCAACAACGTAGCTGAGTAGGAGACGCTTTTAGCGGGCCTCAAATTGGCCAAAGAAATGCAGGTCAAGAACTTGGCAGTTCGCAATGACTTCTAGCTTATTGTAAGCTAGGTCAACGGTAGTTTTGAGGCCAAAGATAAGGGTACGGCAAAGAACCTGAAAACATTTATAGACTTGCTCCCATGCTTTGAAAATTTTGAGTTGACCCAAATCCTAGGAATAGAGAACATGCATGTGAATGCCCTATCAAAATTGGCCAGCAGCAAAGACTCAGAACTACTCAAAATTATACAGGTTGAATACCTCCCCAGGCCCTGCACAGCCAAAGTAGAAGAGGTAATGTGGGTTAAAAGAACCCCAGAATGGATGCAACCTATTATAGCTTACCTCAAAGATCACATCTTGCTGGAAAACAAGGAAAATGCCAACAAGCTTAGAAAAAGAGCAGCCCACTAGGTGCTCCAGGACGAAGTACTATACAAAAGAGGCTTTTTATCCCCACTTTTACGGTGCACTGAATGGGAAGAAGCCAATTACGTTCTACAGGAAATCCACGAAGGAATTTGTGCCAACCATACAGGAGGCCTAGCACTGGCTCAGAAGGTGCTAAGGATACTTCTAGCTAACTTTGAAAAAGACGCTGTGCAATTCGTGAAAAAGCGTGACAAGTGTTAACATTTCTCCTCCATTTAAAGACAACCATCACAAGCTATGCAATTGTCGCCATTTGTTACTTCACTAAATGGGTCGAAGCAGAACCACTAGCAAAAATTGCTGAAGCAAACACTTCTAAATTCATATGGAAGAACTTCATTTATTGGTTCAGAATATCCCATTTGATCGTGACAGATAATGGGCGGCAGTCTGACAACAAAAAGCTTAGAGACTTGTGCGATGAATTGGGTATCAAAAAGAACTTTTCCTCTCCTCACCACCCCCTAGGCAAATGGTCAAGTTGAGGTAGTAAACAAGACTATAAAGTACCTCTTGAAAAAGAAACTTGATGCATCAAAGGAAGCGTGGGTGGACGAGCTCCTCTATGTGTTGGGGCCAATTTGCACCACCAGCTGAACTGTGAAGGAAAAGAGCCCTTTCTCTATGGCATACAAAGCCGAAGCCATGAGCCCAGTCAAAGTGGGTCTTGCTTCGCCTCACCGCCTATAATTCAATGAAGTATCCAATGAAGAGATAAGGCGATGCAAGCTCAATTTTCTTAAAGAAGGAGAGACGATTCGCAAATAAAGTTGGCTCCTATCAGACGAAAATGACAAAATACACAACTCCAAGGTTAAGAAGAAATCATTCAAAAGAGGCAATCTTGTGCTCATGAGGATTTTTCTGTCTTCTAAAGAGCCTGGCGTTGGCATATTGGATCTGAACTAGGAGGGACCCTATCGTATATTAGGCGATGTTAGGCCAATGACCTTCTTAATTGAGAACTTCGATGGGAAGGTGTAGCCCCACCCTTGAAATGTTGAACATCTAATAATGTATTATTAATAAAACTCAGATCATTGCTCATATACTTGTTGTGATTAATGCAAGCATGTACCTTTTATTGTTAACTATGACAAGCTCATATGTTAAGTATGATAAGCTCACACCGACGTGATCAACTACGATAATTATGGCGAGCCCTTATATTGCTTCAATTAAAATAGTTGTGGCAAGCTCACACATTATTGTTGATTATGACAATCTCATATGTTAAGTTCAATTTAATTAATTAATTATGACAAGATCATAGTGTTAAAGTTGAAATATGGCAAACCCACAATAAATTCGGGCATGTATCGCTTCAATTAAAAAAATTATGACAAGCTCAGGCATCATCATCAACTGTATAAGCTAATATGTTCATTCAATTCGATAAGTTATAGCAAGCCCCTAAATTGTTAACTCATTGGTTAAATATGACGAGCTCATACACTCTGGTTATTTATTGAAGTGCAATTATGGCGAGTTCATAAATTGTTAACTCATTGGTTAAATATGACGAGCACATATATCCTGATTATTTATTGAAGTGTGATTATGGTGAGCACCTAAGCTGTTAACTCATTGGTTAAGTTTGACAAGTTCATACACTCCATCAACGGTTAATACGTGGCAAGCCCATGTCTCCATCAACGGTTAATAATTAACGACTAGTTCATTAGTTAGGTACGAAAAAGCTCGTACAATATTATTACCTGTCAAGGTCAGCTATGGCGAGCTCATAGGTTGTTAAATATTCAATGAAATAGTCAGGTCAGCTATGGTGATCCCATAAATGGCTAAGTATTTAGCAGCATTTTTTGAGAATCAGCTTATTAAGCTTGGCAAGCTCATATTTCTTAATAAAATTGAGAGTTGGAGAAATTCATTCATTTACTCAAATTAAGTTCATTACAAGGAAAATGAGGGAGTAACTAACAAAAATGTTACAAAAATATAGGCCTATTCTAAGAAGCAGCAGCGTCCTGCTGAGGCTTTTCAGAGGTATCTACCTCCTCTACCGAGTCCTTGACTTCATTGGCATGAGTGGATGGTTCAGCAGGTAGGAACTCTCTCTTTGTGGCCGCCAAATCCAATTGAGGATGCAGCTCGACAAGCCTCGCAAACACTTCGCTGTATGAGACTCCTCACCAATATAAACCAAGGCCATCGTACTCAGCTATCTCATGGAAGTGGGAGACATATTCGTTCACCGCTGCCGCCCCTGCCCTACTTAACTGCTACTTCAAATCAGCAACCTTGGCAGTTAGCTCTTCGACTTTAGCCTTTAGCTCCCCCTTATCCTTTTTGGCCACCTCCAAGGCTGACAAAGCTATTTTTTACAAGTTGTCAGAGTTTTCCACCCACTTCATCAGAGCATTAACTTCAGCTTTGTAGAGGTAGACTTTCTTTTTTAGCTCATCATTTTCTTTGGAAAGTGTCTCCACTCTCGACTCAGCCTCGCCTTGCTTTACCTTGGAGGCCTCAATGGATCTGTCCAGTATTTATGATGGACCCTCGTAGCCCCTTAAACCTCAGCAGGGAGCATTTCCACCATCGACGAAGCTATCTCGTCAACCCTCCCACCCAAAATGTTTTGGGCTTTTCCTTCAGAGGGGGCACTTCTAACCTCCCAACCCCTCTTCCTCTTCACGAGGCTTGCCTACTCCTCAGCGACCTCCTTCACATCAACAATTTTTACAGAGGAAATGGGCTCGGCAATAGTGGGACGCCAAAGTGATTTCCCAATGGTTGACTGGCATTTTGGAGAAGGGGAAGGCCCAGTATTCTTTGATAATACCAACTTTCTCGTAGGGGGCTCTCCAAGAAAGCCTTGCCCTCCTTTTCCTTATCCTTTTTCCCTTTCTTTTCTGAACGGGACGGTGGGTTCATTTTTAAGAAATGGGCCAGTTCGTCCTGTTGATTCTTGTAGGAGAAAGAGCCAGAGCTTAGGGGCTTCTTTTTCTATGCCTTCCCCAGATTCCTCAGCTGGAGTAGGTTGGGCTTCACATACTTCTTTTTGTCGTGTTTCCCTGCAAACAAAAGGAACATTTTAGGAAAATGTGGAAGAAAGTAGTTGATGAGCAAAGGAGCGAACCATCCTATTTTACCTTTAGTAGCCATCAGTTGGTGCATAACGAAAAGGTTCCACTTGGCAATGACGTTCCTAAAATACCTCTTTTCCGAAGGCAGCTTGTATATTTTCTTGATGATGGCCCACTAAGATGGCTCAACTCGAACCGATTAACTATAACTACACAAAGCTTGCATTAGATAATAAACAAAATGGAGCAAACACACAAGAAAAATCACACTAAATGAAGGCTCGACTCATTATACTCGTGGTATTGGGTCGACACGGTGATCTCTAGGACCACATCTCATTCCATTGTCTGCCAGCGACCCCTAACCAAAAACTAGGACGACTTCTAATTCTTGATGGAGGTTGGGATCCCCTAGATAAAAGGAGAGTATGGGTCCCAGGGGTTCATACAGTACCACACTTTACAATCACTTCCCCCATTAGAGGCTCGAGGTTGAAAGAAGTTTTGGAAAACATGTGGAGGCATATCCTCGCCAAAAGTGACCTCCTTCCAATGAAGGAAGTTCCCTGCTAACTGGCTCCATGTATTTGACACTAATTAGGTAGGGGCTAGGTCATATTGCCTAAGGATATACCTAAAAAAGGGATGCAGGGGCAGTTTCATCACCCCACCCAAAATCGCCTCACTCACTACTACACTCCCTTCCCTAGGGAAACATGCTCCCTCAAGGGTTGGCACCAACATCTCAATATTATCTAGGATTCTAAACCTCTACCTAGAACCTTCGCGCTCACTCTCTTTTATATCGATTGGCCACAAAGAAGCCCCCAATCTAATACTAAAATCTATAGGCCCTCTGGCATCATCTATGAACTGTGATGGCCCCTCATGGCCTCCATAATCCTTTCGGTAGGGATTATGGGAGGCACACCTGCCTCGGCGCCCATCAACGCCATATCTACTTATGAAGACCCCTAGGACACATTCTTTCTTGAAGAAAAGGCCATCTTATATGGATAAAAACAGAGAGCCAAAAAATGTGGGATGCTTACACAAGATCTGGGATGCTTTGAAATGAGAAGTAATGGAGTTGTTCACCGGATAGAGCAGGAAAATGCTAAGGAAAGTGGGAGTATTTTCAGTACTCAAGGTTTGCAATTTTCGCAAGGTGAAGAAAAGGGAAAAAAGTAGGTTTTCAGCCTTTTATATATGCGTAATTAACAAACCCCCACCGTTGGATCTTCCTCCACTTTAATCTGGGCCATCCACCTGTAGTCTCATCTATCACGTTAAAACCAAAAGACACTTGCTAAAAATTCAAATCAAGGGCCCAGATGAAATCGTACTGAACACGCACCATAAATTTACATAAGCCTTGTCAGATGTGAAACATCATCATCATTGCGCATTAAATGCGTACATAGCTTAAGCCTTGGAAATTGCCACACCACCTAACTGTTTTTATTGGGAATCAACGTGCCTTTCAAATCATTAGAGCACGCTACATGGGAGGCTTCAACTACTAAGGAGGCTCGACACATACTCCAAGGGCCTTGCCTTATATCATTCAGCCTTATCACAGGCTTCAGCTACTAAAGAAGCTCGACACATGCTCCAAGGGCCTCGCCTCGTATCATTCAGCCTTATCATAGGCTTTAGCTACTAAAGAGGCTCAACAAATGCTCTAAGGGCCTCGACTCGTATCATTCAGCCTTCTCACAGGCTTCAACTACTAAAGAGACTGGACATATTCTCCAAGGACCTCATCTCTCATCATTCAGCCTTATCACAGGCTTCAGCTACTAAAGAGGCTTGACACGTGATCCAAGGGTCTCGCTTCATATCATTCAACCTTATCACAGGCTTCAGCTACTAAAGAGGCTCGACATATGCTCCAAGGGCCTCGTCACGCATCATTCATCCTTATTACAGGCTTCAACAACTAAAGAGGCTAGACATATGCTCCAAGGGCCTCATCTCGTATCATTCAGCGGTATCACGGGCTTCATCTACTAAAGAGGCTCGACACATGGTCTAAGGGTCTCGCCTCGCATCATTCAGCCTTATCATAGGCTTCAGCTACTAAAGAGGCTCGACACATGCTCCAAGGGCCTCGCCTCGCATCATCAGCCTTTTCGTCAGCCTCAGCTATCAAAAAGGCTAAACACCCGATCCAAGTTTTTCTACAACTCAAAAGTCTACACGTTTTATGAATAATCATACATGGACTTCAGAGAATGTTGTGACGTCGTGAAAAAGTAGGACCCATGAAGGGGCCCAATTAGCATACCTGGTAAATAGTTCGAGGCCCATGCCTCATATGCTGGCATAGGGATCCCAAATACATACATGCAAACCAATCCAGATGCGAGCGACCCATCGCTCCCACATAAAACACCTGGACAGACCCCTTTACATGTAGACCCCATTGACAGAACCGGCCCAGGATGAGGTAATGGCAAGATCTCAAATGGATCCCACATAACCTGAGTTGACAAGATAACTCACTGCCACTACTGCCGCCACCATCCTATTTGGTCAAGTCTAAAGTACATGCTAGATTTTATGGACACAAAAATGGTGATAGCATTTAAGGCGGAGATTGATTGATGTATATGACAAAAAAGGAAAGTCTTTCGGATAAGGCCACGTGCACTATCATCCAATGGACTCCATTCATTTCGTCCAAGTATAAAAGCTTACACTTAGTGCCATTTGAAGATAATGCAAGTTTAGACTCTCAAAGTTATATTCTTGCTACACACATTTTAATTATTGACTCCAAAGCCGACCCCTTTATTATTTATTGGAGGCTCATGTTCAAAGTTCTCCCACACTCTAAACTATTTCTCCAACTGATTTGACCTTTGGAGTGTACACGGCTAATTCCATCCCCTCCGCAGAAGACCACGTGTGACTAACGATTTTTCCAAGTGTGCAGGAATTCAGCCTGCATGGACTTGAGAGGCCTTGGAATCTGTTGGCCACATCATTGGTACGTTTTCTTGGGGTCAACAATATTCTTATTTTATTTATTAATCTCTCTTGGGTAAAATTAAATCTATCACATATATGACCCGAAATATCCCTATGTAGAATACGGACATATGAAGATACATTAGGTCACAAGAACATTCAATAAGATCATACAAAGTATAGACAATTAATTCGGACGTCTATTGTACTTTATAACAATTGCTACTTATGTTCCTTCACCTGAATGTGAATATAAATCTTAAATTTAATGAATCAGTATCAGTTAATTGAAAAACATTAAACTCCTAACAAATATTCAACCAAAGAAATATTTAATGTTAAAATATGGAAATTAATTTAAAAAAACTAAAATATAGGGTTCGATATTGTCCTAGCATTTATAAAATGAGCTAATAATAATAATAATTATAATA
>CAIGRK010058679.1:0-21815 GCA_903798315.1 Fraxinus greggii | reverse complement strand
GGGAGGGCTAAATCAATCAGATTCTCGCTTAATGTTAATACTCTTAGACTGTCGTATCTGGAATTCTGAAGTTGCAATGGCCTGGGTTGTTTCGGTTAATCATAAACATTTGATCACAATGATCAACACTGCTTTTCACTTCGCCGCCACCCACGTGACAGCAATAAATTTGATGATAACAACCAGGGTAACAGCCTCACAATTATTAGAGAGGCAATGATCACCTAAGCACTGGTGTACATCAATTAATTTGTCAATCGTCACCTACCATGAACTTATTCCCCAATTAATTAATGTGTCCTGTCATCGATGCTTAACTTATACATAAGTTAAGCACCGACGGTTAGTAAATCATAAGTCGCTCTCTCACCTCCCTCTTCCTCGCTTTCACCATTAAGAATAGGTAACATGCTCATTGTCTTTGTTGAATGTATATATTTTTATTTTTTAAAATTTGGAATATTTTCAAAGAAGCATTTTTGTACAAAAATGTGTAGAGTAACACAATAGATAAACGAAATCAAGCACAAAATAAAAGATACTTGCGCAACATAAAAACTCACATGACTTTAGGTGGTGAGACAGATAGCTCAAATCCTTCACGTCTCATGTTCTCGATTAATATACCTGTTTCAAATAAATGAAATGGATGCCAAGAAAATGAACGCAAAACGACCACATGAACAGCCATATCTTTTCTAGAAGAGATATGGAGACCAGCTAAAAGCAGGAAAAAGGTCTTAGAAAAAACTCACCCAACTGAAGCTCTCCTCTACCCTGAACTTCATACGACTCTGACATACCAGGGATCACATTTATCGCAAGATTTGTTTCTGCCTCAGCCATTAGCCGATCACCAATTTTACCTCCAGTCAACTATATATATATTAAAATAGAATCTCATTACTCAATATGTATGATATCTAAGGAACAATAGGGGTAAGAGTATATAGGTTAATACAACATATTGCAACAAAGTCATTGTGTTTCATATATAAATCCTTCTGCAATCCCAGCAACCTAAACACGAAACAGTTTTTTGGAGATTTTTTTCACATGATGGTGTACTTCACATATATTTTCCTTGTTGAAGACAGAATCTAAATAAATGAATTTATCCTCCATCTGAAAAGCTTAAAGTATGTTTGGGAAGTGTATATAAACGGTTTAAATTATAAATAGACATGGTGGATAAGTGAATAATACTTGTGGGTCTTTCAATATGTATGGATACTCAAGTGTGGGTCCTTCAAGATGTGTGGACAAAAAATGGCTTGAGCATTTATAAAAAGTTTATAAATTACAAGCACAAGTCAAACACGTGCTCAATTTAATGATAGTATCAAAACTGGCAAAAACTTAGGTTCAAGTCAAGTCGCAACCATTTATGAAAAGGGATATTGTTGTTGCCATCTCCAATATTTACTTTTGCACTTCTATCGGTGAGCATGGTCGTGAATTTACCATAATAAACAAAAAATGAAAGAGAAAGACAGAAAGAAAGAAAAGAAAAAAAAAAACATAAACATCTCCATCTTCCTCCCCAATCCCACCGTCGCCAACACCGCTACCCACCCCCCACTGCCTCTTCTTCCTTCCAATTCCAGTCCCGTCCCATCAACAGCAACCCCAGCAACCTAAGACACGGCATCTACACCAAGTCAATGCCAGCAACCCAAGCCCCACTGCCACCGCCCCCTTCTTCCTTTTTATCCATTACAACCCAAGTGTTGGGTGTACTTGCAGCTTAAATATCCCACATTCAAATGAAGAATAAACCATATCCAAAATATTCCAAAACTTTTGAGGTTCAGCTCCAGATCTCTCTGCACAGTTCAAAAAACAACTCCAAAATGTAGCCAAAATTTTGAAACTTGTCAAATGAAATTGTAATCTAACTTCCGGCAGGGTTGCTTTAAATTTCGAGGCCTGAATTTGACTTTTAAAACTAACATTATCATTGGCATCCAAAAACCCCTAGATACACCACTCACTCGCACTTGCAAGACTTGTTTGCAAAAAGGAAGAAGGGGGTTTGCGGTGGGGGTAAGTGAGACTTGAGGCTGAGGAGGGAGATGAAGATGCTGTTTGTTTTCCTTTTATCTTTCTTGTTCCTTTTTTTTCTTCTGTTTATTTAACATAGAGGGTAAATTCGTCTTTCAATGCAAACCTAACAGTCAATTTGAACAACTCCTGTCATCAAGGACGACATGCACCAAAAAATAAAACCAAAAGGTTGGGGAAGTGCAAAAGGGGGTGATACTTGAGAAGGATGACTGCAATTTTTCCCCTTGAAAGTTGTGCACCTTTTTAATTAAAAATGGATCCGTACTGTACAAGGGGGAGCATATTGAAAATATAATTGAAATAAATAAACTCATTGTCACTTTAAATAACGAGCTTTTAGATGCGGTGGCTCAACATTTCTTCCTCATATGGTCATGAGAAACACCCGTTTCATTTGATGACCACTAGATTATTCTTTCCTCAGTATTCCATTCTACTGAAAATATGTAGTGCTCATCCCTTTCCATGTCAATCTATCTTTGAACACTACGTCAAAAACAATTAATCAATTTCAGACTGGCGCATGTTTTGGGATATCCTAAAACTTAATATCTCGACATTACCAGAAAAAAGTTGTAGATAAAGATGGTTCCTCAATGATTTCCTTCACAGGCACCTATAAGCCATTGTCAATGTCCCCAGAGCCAAAACAGCTTCTCTACCAGATCACTGTTGAAATTCTTTTCTAGGGCTTCACTAAATATTTTCTTCAATAGCATTTGGCATCAAACCAAATTCATTCTGACATTGTCAACAGGAGCCCATTTTAGCATCTTTTGAATTAGTTCAGGTTTTCTGATTATGCGAAGTGGAATTTACGGGAAAGGATTGATGAGCCACCATCTTCAAAATGCATTGAGTTAAAACCCAAAAATGAGCAACTGGATGAAAACAACCATCAAGATGTCCCCAAGGACGGCATCATCGTCAAAATTGAAACACTTCAGGGTAGTAAAATTGAATTGGGGCCGGATAAAGAAGGCAGAGATGGCTCTGGTACAAGGAAGCCAGAAGACTACAATTGTAGAACTTGAGGGGAAACAAAATGCAGTCATGCATATAGAGTTCTTTCAAATTAATAGTCCCTTGGTCAGTGAGGACAGGGGGTACACTCTGTTTTAGTCCATTTTGAAGAAGTAGGAAAACCTCTGCAGCTGCCAACAAAAAGAGCAATTTGATTGGGGGTGGGACGTGCTACATAAAGAAATTCGAGAGTTATTCGAAATTGTCGAGAGTTATTCGGAATTGTTGAAGTAGCAACAATTCCCCTTGAAAGTTGTGCACCTTTTTAATTAAAAATGGATCCGTACTGTACAAGGGGGAGCATATTGAAAATATAATTGAAATAAATAAACTCATTGTCACTTTAAATAACGAGCTTTTAGATGCGGTGGCTCAACATTTCTTCCTCATATGGTCATGAGAAACACCCGTTTCATTTGATGACCACTAGATTATTCTTTCCTCAGTATTCCATTCTACTGAAAATATGTAGTGCTCATCCCTTTCCATGTCAATCTATCTTTGAACACTACGTCAAAAACAATTAATCAATTTCAGACTGGCGCATGTTTTGGGATATCCTAAAACTTAATATCTCGACATTACCAGAAAAAAGTTGTAGATAAAGATGGTTCCTCAATGATTTCCTTCACAGGCACCTATAAGCCATTGTCAATGTCCCCAGAGCCAAAACAGCTTCTCTACCAGATCACTGTTGAAATTCTTTTCTAGGGCTTCACTAAATATTTTCTTCAATAGCATTTGGCATCAAACCAAATTCATTCTGACATTGTCAACAGGAGCCCATTTTAGCATCTTTTGAATTAGTTCAGGTTTTCTGATTATGCGAAGTGGAATTTACGGGAAAGGATTGATGAGCCACCATCTTCAAAATGCATTGAGTTAAAACCCAAAAATGAGCAACTGGATGAAAACAACCATCAAGATGTCCCCAAGGACGGCATCATCGTCAAAATTGAAACACTTCAGGGTAGTAAAATTGAATTGGGGCCGGATAAAGAAGGCAGAGATGGCTCTGGTACAAGGAAGCCAGAAGACTACAATTGTAGAACTTGAGGGGAAACAAAATGCAGTCATGCATATAGAGTTCTTTCAAATTAATAGTCCCTTGGTCAGTGAGGACAGGGGGTACACTCTGTTTTAGTCCATTTTGAAGAAGTAGGAAAACCTCTGCAGCTGCCAACAAAAAGAGCAATTTGATTGGGGGTGGGACGTGCTACATAAAGAAATTCGAGAGTTATTCGAAATTGTCGAGAGTTATTCGGAATTGTTGAAGTAGCAACAATAAGAAATATAAAACATCAAAAGATTCTATAGTCTCAAGATCCAAGTTAAAAATTACCAGATGCAATATGGAAATGTTGAGGACATGCAACAGAGAGAGAGAGAGAGAGAGAGAGAGAGAGAGAGGAGGAAAAGTACACCGACTTACATGAGTACCATCTCGACCAGCCAATGGTGAGTCATTTACACCAAAAGTCATGGAAATGGTAGGCGGATCGAGCTCCACTGTAGGCAAAGCAGTCATGACCTGCCAGATATCTAGCAAGGTCAATTACAAATGTTTCCATGAATATGTGGAGAATATGCATCACAAATTTAATCAATTTAATACTCATATAGCCCAGATTATCTCATCAATAAAAAGCTGCGAGCAAGTAACTTCCAAAACTTTCTATAAAGAAATTCATATGGTTTACACATCAGTTATACAGGAAAGGTTGAAATTCATCAACTCCAAAGTTTCCAAATGTAAGAATATATATACACCTTTAAATAATTCAAAGTTCCACACAAATGTAGCATAATTGTAGTAATAGGAAGCATTGACCTATGCACAGCATTTTCTACCTTCAGAACAAAATTACGAAGAACAAATAAAAGCACTTCAAAATTGAGAAACCCACAAGAACTAGAACTTAAAATATCTACATGTTCTTTCCACAACCACAAGTGCAAGACATAGGCAATGGAAACTGCAAGAAAGGAGGTGTGTATAATGGCACGGATTCCTAAGGCTTAATAAAATTTTAAATTTTAAATTAAAATGATAAATTTTTTAAATTAAAATGATAAATTAAGGCAGCAGAATTAATTTTAATTATTTACTAAAATCCTCTTGCACAACGATAATTATCCAATTCCCCGAATGGAATAATTGCAGAATAAATGTACAGGTGAGAAAGTGGATCACAGAAGGAACAGAGGGAAACAGCCTGACGCACAAAATTGAAGATAACAGCGAAAAGAAAAGAAAAGGAACTTCAAAATTGGTTATAAAAGCAATTGCAGGCCATCTGGCCGCAAAATCGCTTGAGAGAATAAAGTACACATCTAAAATCCCCTTGGTAGGCTGGCAGAACCTTTTTGAATCTGAATGACAGGCATCATATATATGCAACCACTAAATTGCACACTCTCATCATTTAATAGAGGAAAGGTCAAATGAAAATGATGTTGTTCCCAATAACGGGTGATAAAATGCCAATAATTTTCGTAAGAAACATTATGCACACATAATGGCTTTTACTGAAAAAGTAATTAGTATCACAGACCAAGCAAAAAAGAAATAGAACAATAAAAAGTAGTGCAATTGTTAAATATATATAAGAAGCCTCTATGAACCTCAACAGTTGATATTGTGTGCCCTATTGCTGGACTTGCCAACCCAGCCATTGATACTATATCACCAGCACCAGCACTTTCAACAGAAACAACACTGGTGCCCTTCTTTTTCATCAGTTTCACAACCTACAAAATAGAATACAAAGTAAATAAACAAGGAACTGAGCCATCTTGACTCGCCAATATAGCATCAGTTCTGGGAACCAATGCAAAAAGAAACTCATTTCTCTAATTCCACTTCATGTAAGGCCATTACTGGATATCCCAGTAATGATATTACTAGTAAAACTTGTGAATGGCTTCAATGTCTCAAAATGTTGTTCCCTGTGAGTTGATTCTTCTACGTTTATAACTTGTTTAATGAGAGTTGTTTGATTCCATTATTAGAATGTATTGGGAATACGATAATATGTTCCTTGCAAAGATACTTGAACAATGATGCCGGTTAGGAAAGGTTACATTTAAACAGCTTCAACTGATTGGCGGCAAGAAACGATCAAATAGGTCTGAAATTCCATGGGTTCTTGAGAAGCAGTTTATACCAGGTTCAAGTCTTGGACAAGAAACAAACCACATAGGCAGCATTCATATGGGTTCTTGAGAGGCATTCATGAATTTCAGATCCCAGAAGAACAAACTAGAAACTGCAAGTGTAAACTGTTGTTCAAGTCTTAAAAATAATAGTAATTTTCCATTTCAAGGCGGCTGCCATCTAATGAAGCTCACAGCAAAAAGAGCAAAGCAAACTTCCTTCAGCAGATTCACCGCTCCAAAGGAGAGAAAGAGAGGAAATCGCATGAAGAGGACAACCACAGTTTAGATGTAAGTTTTAACCATTCTTCTATAAACCAGGACAAAATTAAGTCCATTTATCAAGAAAGAAAAAACAGAATTCCATTTTATAGCATCAACCTATGTTCTGCACAGACCTTTTACAAATCAACAAGAAAGCACGGCAGATCAACAAATACGTTAATTTCAAAATACAAGAGCACAAACCTTTCCTTCTTCAATTTTAACCACCCCAGAATCTGAGCTACGAATCCCATGTACTTTATCACCAACATGGAGAATCCCGCTAGATATACGACCCGTCAAAATTCGCCCAATGTAATTATCTTTTTCCATCATGGAGACCTGAAAGGAACTGTTAATCATCTTCTTAAATGTTTCAAAGCAAAGTACAAGTGCACAGAACACAAACAAGTTTGAAAAGTCAACATATTTATAAAGGACAAGAATACAAAGACATTAAAACACAGAAGCAAAATCATTTGCTAGTTATCTACTGCAAAAGAAAAACTACAAAAGAGACAGTCACATGCATCCAAAGAACTGCAAGATCACCAATGTGAAAGCTGGTATGATTTATCCTCAACTTTGAACATCCTCCTATATCACTCAGCTCATGAAAGAATGCACGAGGAATGCAATTTGAGAAGCCTGTGTAAAACAGATAATTGTGCACTAATGGAAGCATTATCACCTTAGTGCATTTAGTTGTGCAAAGGTGCATAAAATAGAAATGAGTTCGTGCTGATTCATATATTAAACCATAGATATTCCAGAACCAACCAGCATCTGAAAAGGTGCATCAAGGCTAGCAGTTGGTGGAGGAACGTGTCTAATGATTGCATCAAGCAACTCAGACATATTCTTGGCATCATCATCAGGACATTTCGTGTAGGTGGATGAAGCCCATCCTTCCTTTGCAGACGCGTAGAGAACAGGAAATTCTAACTGTTCCTCTGAAGAAAAGTTAAGGAGAAGTTAATAACATTGTATATCATAATGGTGGAACGCATTCACACACATACACATTCCCTGCATGCAGATGTCAACAAATTCGTACAAGAATACAAGGACATGAATCAAGCAAATGAGAACATAGAACGAAGGCAGTATTGCAAGCACCTGTAGCACCAAGATTAGCGAAAAGGTCAAAAACCAGGCTCTCAACTTCATTGCATCTCTCTTCAGTAACTGCACATGTCGCCAAGAACACAAGGGAATGAATAGCTAAAAAATTGAAAAAATATACCTCAACTCAAATATAGTATATGCTCGTGTGAATAAAAAAGAATAAAAATCAGATAAACGTAGCCAAATGCACACTCTTATAAATAACTGATATATGTTAACAGAAATTCGTATAATTCTTAGAAGGACAAAGAAACTGAATATAATGAATTTTCCCACAGCCATCTTCTCGATATTAAAAAAGTTCTCGTTTCGGATGACTACAAAAGAGTACCTATCGCGCAAAAGAAGAAACAGATTTGCACTGACCAAATTCTTGGAGGATCATGAACTAAAATCGAATTAACATAAATTAACAGGCCTCCAAACTATTCTCTGAATTCAGGCCCTTTGGGTTGGCCACAGAGCACCAGGCTGTAATGTCCCACCCCATTGTGACGAGGTTTCTTGCTCATCAGCCTACTCTGACAAGAGGTGGCAGGAAATGACCTAGTCCAACCTACTTAAACAACTTAAAGCCTTAGCTTGGCCTGAAAGTAGGCCTTGTTCAGAAGGCCTCGTAGAAAAGCGGATAGACATCGAGGTGAAAATTCACCCATAATCCATGCGAGTCTATTGGTTTCAAAACCAAACAGACCCAGAGAGGAATTAGACTGTGTGTTATGGGGGAACAATACAATTCAACCTTAGGTTAAATGTTAGTTCAAAAAGTTGAGAATAACAAATACCCTCCCGTAAATAAACTAGTAACTAATAAGACCATAAAGCACAGGTCTGTAATCATCACAAGATATTTTTAGTTAATGCGATATTTTCCAAGTCCTAAATAACATCCAAAAATGCACATTGTATTCCCAGGTGTGCTTTGTACATAAAGGTCTGAAGATGATGCAATTGGTCACACAATAATGGAAGTTAATTTAAACAAAAACACAGAACAAAGAGATTGACAAGCCAGCATTAAAAAAACATTCTGATAGAACACAAGCATTAACAGAAGTTATACCCGCAGGTCGATCTACTTTATTCAGAAGAAGTATAGGGCGTAGACCATATTTTAAGGCCTTAGCAAGAACAAATTTTGTTTGTGCAAGTGGACCTTCACCAGCATCGACAACTAAAACAGCTCCCTCAACCATGCCGACAACCCGCTCGACCTATAACACAAAATAAAAGGAGAAAGTAATTTCATTTGATGTGGTAAATAATTAATGGAGACTAAAAAAAGTTGCAAAGTACAAGATCTTATAAATAAAATAGAAGTTTTGAAAAACTTATAAACCAATCCTTAAATTCAATAAAATATAATGAAAGTCGAAATAGCACAGATGCCCAAGATCAAACTAGAATTTGATATTTAGGTGCCTGCAAGGTGATATTAAGGCTGTAGAGGATGCACTGAGAAAAAACTTGAGGAATTTCTCGTTTTATGTTTTCTTTCTGGACATAATTTGAGAATCATGCAATGGTGACATCAGGTCACATTACAGCTATTAATAACAGTTGCAAGTCCTCAGAGATTGCAAGAATGCGTGGCTCCTGGAATGAGTAGAGTCTGGGTAAAATTTTGGATCACATCAACTGAAAGAATGTGCTTAAGAGATTGAGGGTTTATTTAACTAGGATGATTTCAACTTCATAAGAGAAAAATGGAAAAGTAACATATTGGTTTTGGGTCACATGGGACGAAGATTAAGTGAAGACAAATTATACATATGAAGCTGCTAGTCCCTTATGAACATCAGCTCATCTTGACAAAAAGGGAACCACTCATTGATATTGGCATCAAAAACATGTTAATCATCAGTTAGATAATGAGTTAGATGAGCAAAGCAGAGAAACTTAAAAGTTTGGAGAATTTTCCGGAGTAACAATCAGAATACTTGAAGCAAAAATCCTTTTATAGAGAGGAAATTAGGCCATAAATTCTTGCCAACATTGTTTGCGTCAAGTTGCATAAATCCACCTCTTCATACGGTGACTTAATAAAAAGCACATTGTTCATGGCTTCCCAATCCAAAGGCCACACTTTTGGCTACCTTAGATTCGTAAATCCTAGCAGAGATTTCAGAGAAGAGAATCTTGTCATCCTCAAAAATCAAGGCTGTCTCCCCTTACTCTTTTCCCTGCCTTCTTTCCTTCCTTTTTACAACATTATGCTTAATAATCTTCTCTTAGTGACAAAAAACTTTGTTACATAACAAGCCCTCCATCCTATGGCTCACCAAAGACAACAAACTATGCATTATTCCAGACATCCAGTAAATATGGGACGACTACATGAATCATTTTTCTCCTTCACTCCATTTAACGCTAAATCCCCTACTTCAAAAACTTCAGCAAGTTAATTTGTCAATTTCCTAGATAACTGTATTTTGGAGTCAAGCTTAGATGGTCTACTTTCCTATTTTAACCATTAACTGTGGGTCTTTTGAACTAACCACTCTCTTGAAAACACAGGTAAGTCTCATGTTTTTCTAAGCTCTCTACAATCATCAAAAGGTAAAGACCATGATGAAAAAGAATTATTAGGAACAACACATACTTCACCACCAAAATCTGCATGTCCAGGAGTGTCAACCATGTTGAGCTCGTTGTCCTTCCATGAAATAGACGTAACCTGCAATTGATGACAACATGTAGCATATCACATGTCTTGTAAAATAAATTATTAAAAAAGTATGATTTCTACGTATGCAGACTTAGAGAAGCACAGATATACGCCTGTCACACAACTCTAGTTTGTCATCTTTACATAGTAAATGTCACGAAGACTCCACCGCCACAATTTACATTGCCCTTAAATGCACAAACTTAGATAGGGATGACAAAAAAACCCGACAAAGCCGATACCCCGCCCCGAACGGGGCGGGGATTACCCGCTTAAACGGGTAACGGGGGGCAGGGTAGGCACCTCCACCCCCACCCCGCCCCGTTGCCATCCCTAAACTTAGAAAATGAGATACCAAGCTCTAGCTTCAAGATATTTGCATAAAATTTTCAATCATAAAAGGTGGTACTCAAAATTGAAAAATGAGTAATACAGTTAAAAATGTAAATTAACATGCGAGATGGAGGAAATATTAATATATTTTCCTCAAATATGCTATGCGAGCATTATAGTCTGTATGACGCTTACATCCACTGGCTCAGAAAAAACCTCACCAAAACTTTCATCACTCTACTACCGACCAAATGGTAGCAGCCGTAAGTCCGGCCTTTTTATCATCACAGCCAGAGGAAATTTTATCCGACATAAAGATGGAATCCAAGAGATCCAAAAACATATGAAAGTCACTTCATAAGAATTCTTACAAATCAAAAAAGTCACAAATACTACTACTGCACTCAATTTACATTGCCCTCATCACAAACTCAGAAAAGGAGATATCCACCATTTGGATTCAAGAACTATTTGCGTTCAACTTCCAAATGTGCTTATTCATTTCTAAAAAGAATGGTGGTGGATGGTGAAAAATCAGTAATATAGTCCATGCATCTAAAATTGAAAACTGTAAATTAACATGCAAGACAGAGAGAATATCTTATATCTTCATTCACTATGCTATGCTGGCACGATCCACTATACAAAATCTACATCCCTAAGCAAATTTTACATCCACTGGCTCAGAAAAAAATACCTCAACTAACTTTCATCAATCTACTACCAAGTATCAACCAAATTGTAGCAGCCGTAAGTCCGGCCTTTGTATCATCACTGCCAGGGGAAATGTCAAGAACTATTTCGTACAATTTCTACATCTAATTATTCATTTCTTAAAAAAGAGGTAATATAAAGTGAGAAATCAGTAATACAGTTCATATATCTAAAATTGAAACTTTAAATTAACATGCTGAATACTGAAAAATATTAATATTTTTTCACTAACTATGCTAACCGGCAAGCTAGTCTGTACATCATCTACATCCACTGGCTCAGAAAAAAATACCTCACCTAAGCTTTCATCAATCTACTACCAATATTATGGTGGCAGCTGTAAGTCGGCCTTTTTATCATCACTGCAAGGGAAATTTTATCTAACTTATAGATGGAATCCAAGAGAGACCCAAAAATGATGTAAGTCCACTTCATAAGACTGTACAAATCCAAAAGTCATGAATAATGCAGACTTAGGATAGGAGATACCCACCCTATTGGTTTCAATAACTATTTGCGTATACAATTCCCAAATCTCATTATTTATTTCTTAAAGGGTATTGAAATGAGAAAAATCAATTGTATACTGCTTCCGGACATCTAAAATTGAAAACTGTAAATTAGCATAAGCAAAAGAGGAAACATAAATATAATTTCATTAACTGTTCTACAGAGGCACAATAGACAATAAAATCTACATCCACTAGCTGCTCAGAAAAAAAAAATCACGTGGACTTTTATCAACCTACTACCAACCAAATGGTAGCAGCCGTAGACCATCCCTTTTTCCATTACTACCAGAAGAAATTTTATCCAACATAAAGATGTAAACAAAGATGTTTAAAAATGTATGTGCCTCCACGTCAAAGGACTGCGTAAAAACCCAAATATCAGGAATATTCCCCTACAATTAATTTACATTGCCTTGATAGGTGCAAGCAATTGGGAAAAAAAAAACTCAGAGGCATTTTGTCTCTATGAGGGGCGACACAGCAAACCAATAAAATAATGCAATATAACATTAAAAAAATTTGAAATAATACACCAGAAATGGACTTGAAAATCCAAATTGACAAAAATCCTAACTTTCAAACTAACATAAGACAGATTGAGAAAACAAAAAATTAATAATAAATTCATGAATCAGTAATCACATAAAAACTGTAATCTACTTGTAAAAGTAGAATAGAAACAACCTAAAGGTCTCCTATGTCATCACTAATAGTAGGATCATTGAAAGAATCATCAACATGTTTTCTATCGTCCTATCACCCTCCTCATCACTGACATTTTTTCCCTCATTACTCATAATGGTGACTTCTCTATTTAATATAAATATGTGTATCTTGTTTAGAACTTAACTAATATATATAGGAGCAATTGATTGACTCGAACACTTGGTGCGAAATTAATACAACATTAAAATCACCCCATTTCATATATTTAAAATCAACATCAAAACAGATAGTGCAATACATTTCACGGGAAAACACAGTCATGTTGAGCAAAAACTTCATCAATCTGCTATTTTTACCAGCAACTTTCCTCCTTCCATGAATTCATAAGGAATTAAAGATAAAATAGTAATTTACAATTCGAGTAAAGTGGTATCTTATAGAGTACCTTAGAAGCGATGGTGATACCACGCTCGCGCTCGAGGCTAATAGAGTCTAGAGCACGCTCGTGGGGGATGTCAGCACCGCACTGTCGGAGGAGCCTATCCATGAGGGTGGTCTTCCCGTGGTCGACATGTGCTATAACAGCCACGTTCCTCAGCTGGCTAGGGTCCACAGCATCTCCCAGAGCCGCCGCGTATGGAGCGGCGGTAGTGGCGCTCACCGTGGAGAAGGCGCGTCCGAATAATTGAGGCTTTAGATAATTGGAGGAGTAAGAAGAGACGGTTTTTCCGGTGGTGGTGGACCAGAGAGATCGGAGCAATGGACCGACCATTTCTGCAAGTCAAGGGAAATGGCCGTTTCGTAGTATCTTGTGTAGAAGAAAAATTAGGGTTTAAAGGGTTTAACGGTTTTTTCTTTTTCTTTTTATTATTATTTTAATTTTAATTTTGATTTTTTTTACATTTTTGGCTGTGCATTTCCTTGCATTTGGATTAGCCATGTCAATCAGTCAATCGAGTTGAGCCACAAATCGAAACTCAAATATCGGGTTCGAACTTTTTTGGGCTCGAGCCGAGCGGAGCCGACTAGTGTTTTTTTTGTTTAATTCGTTATAAATCTATAATTTTTTATAATATATTTAAAATTTATCGTATTATAAATAATAACTAAATATTAATATAAAAAATACATCTAAATTAAGAAGAAAAAAAAATGCTCGCCCTTGACACCAGCCAACGCCCCAAAATGGGGCTCGGCCCGAGCCTCGGCTCGATGCCACCGAGCCACGGCCGGCCTGACTCGAGCTTTTTCCAGGCCGTCGAGCTTTTTCGACATCGCTACGTTGGATCATGTCGACGGGAACTTGGTCGTGTCCTTACTTTTATACAGTATTTTTTTTTATAACTAACAGAGTAATATCGAAATTAAATATATTCATTGTTCGTTCATCACTTTTTTATTTATTTTTTTTAAAAATAATCTATCTTTTAAATTTTAAAAGTAATATAAAATGTAAGGGTTGGGGCGAGTCATGTTCATGCCCCATCCCTAATATTAAGGTTGGAATTTGTGTTACATGTACATCACAATTTAAATTTTGTTTACCGTTAAATAACAATCATGTTTGGTGCATATCATTCTTTACACTCTGTCACATGACATCGTTTAATTGGACATTTAAAAAAAAACAAATTTTCCAACCAATCCTTTTTTGACAACACTGCAAATGTTATCCATAGTGTAAGAAGGAAGTGTACAAATGGCATAACCTAATGAATAAGGTGGTGAGATTTGATTCGAAATCTTAAAAAACATATAAAAAAAGTTCTCCACTTTCTTTTTTTTATTAACCCTTATTATATTAGCACAACTGTTTAAGTGGTGAATAAATTTCGATAATTTTATTTCAAATTATTGTCACCTCATCAATCTATACGAGAATTTATACAACAAGCATTTTTCCTTCTTTTTTTTTTTTTTTATTGTTTCAACTTTTAGTTATGATGCCATATTTTTGCCAAGTACCATGTGTTAATTGAGTAATTTCTCAAGGTTGTATGACATTTTTTATAGTTGCACCTATAGTGTCTTAGTTTTGGAGTATATTGGGTATAGTGGTTGGATTATGAAAATGAATAAATAGATCATTATATTAACTGGATTCAAATATCGAAAAAAAAATTGTGTAATATTGCATATGTTTAAAGTTGGTTAGTTTTGGACTAACAACTTAAAAATATCGTAAACAACTATCTTACATAGCTAAAATGCAGTGGGGAAGAGACTTCGATGACAAAATCAAACAAAAATCTTAAAAAATATAACAAGGTTTTGAAATAATAAAGCTTAATTGTAGCCCTCAATTTCCTCATATTTATAGAAAATGGTTAGATTTGTCAAAACCCAACATAACAATGATGTATGATGAACTATGTGCCTTCTAGTTAAGCATTTAATTCAAATTGATTGGGAAGGGCGACTCTTCGAGTATCTTGAAACTTGTTTGTTAGAATTGCATCAATTAGGTTTTCTTATCGCTTCTAGAATTGGTGGTTTATGTGTGTAACTGGGTCCTTTTTATGTTGATCATGCTCATGTCATTCACTTTTCCTAAGAGGGGCATTGTTTTCTTCTTCGAAGAGAAGGTCTATAAGGTAAGTTCATGGCCGATGTGACTATCCCAATAACATTAGAGAATTGCAAGGATATTCCTAGTGATAGCTCATACAATCCACAAAAGCCACTACTCCCGTCCATTTTTGTTGAATAAGTGTCGTATCTAAGCTAATTTCCGTCTTAGGTTGCTTAGCAACTTAATTGCATATGCCATGATTGAGCTCACGTTGACACATTGGTTTAATGTCTAAGAGGCATAGGTTCTATTTCTCAAATGGTGGACTTCCCAAAATGTGTTTTCCAAAAATAAAGTAGTTAAGGGCATGAGGTTCCTCAAATGGGATGTAACTTAACTATGGTATTACTCACGTGGATCCTAATTTGTAAATAGCCAGTTTGTTGTCTTCTCTCATGCTTCATTACTTAGCCGAAGCCTCGAGAGAGAAAGTAAAAAGCAAGAGCACGAAGAGAGCAACTAATTCTTCAAGCTTTATATGTGTCATTGTAGTTGATAGTGAAATGGTGACATCTACTTGTAAAGAGGTTTGAACATAAATTAAAGAAGTATTTATAATAATATTTAAAAAAGAAAAAGAAAACTCTAAAATCTTATCTATTAACGTGCTCGATGTCAGTTGTCATTTCGAGGTAGATGTGTCAATTCCAATATTGAAACGAATTCCTTAACTACAAATCTTGTATATGTAAACCAATTCACTACTATATTCACAAAGAATCTTAGTTTGATTAGTTGTACATTGTGGCTATCTTTCCATGCTCTCTCTATTCATCAGTTTCTTCCTTACTAGTTTTCTACTTATTTTTATCATCTAAAGGCACTCTTTTCATTCTTTTCAAGCAAATAGAGTGTTCATAACATGTGATTTTTTTTTAAATTTATATTCACTTTATTACATCAATTTTTTTGCATTGAAATCACATTTAAATACAATTCTGTCTTCTTCATTTGTATATCTTGATTTGATTTTTAAGATGCAAAGGGCTAATGGCACATCTGCATGTGCATCATGCAAGCATCAAAGGAAAAAATGCACTGAAAAGTGCATATTGGCACCCTTCTTCCCCATCGATAAAACCCGAGAATTCCAAGGAGTGCATAAGGTTTTTGGTGTGAGCAATGTAACGAAAATAGTAACGAATCTCAAGGAAGAATATCGAAAACAAGCTGTTGATTCGCTCATCTGGGAAGCCTTTTGTCGGCAAAAGGATCCGGTGCTTGGTCCTTACGGAGAATACAGAAAAGTTTGTGAGGAGCTAAGATTGTACAAAAGCCAATACCAGCAAATTCCTCAAGTCCAAAATCAAGGGAGTATAGTGTATAAAGCAGCAGCTCAAGGGCTAATGGGATGGAACAATAACAAGTTTATAAGCTGTAATGGCGCGGGAATAAATAACAACGTTAATAATAGTTCTTTGGGTAATGTTCATAACAATGACAACTCTATGGTGGATTTTTGCCCTTATTCTTATTCTTCACATCATATACAAGAAACTGATAAACTAAGGGGAGAAAGAGACAGTGGTTCTGCTCTTATTATGTCTCAGCAGTATTCGCCTAATAGTTTTAATCAGCACTACTTTGTTACAAGTATATAAAACTTGTTTTTTTATCATCAGTGCACGTTTGATACACAATACAATCAACAAAGTTTAATTTTTTTTTTATTTTCAAGTTGGTTTATTCTTATACCCCGACATATAGTTACAGTGCAAATAGAGGCGGATGTAGGGGGAGGGCAGGCCTGGGCTATAGCCCAGCCTGTCCCGAGCCCATATGCAATTGAATATAAAGAATAAAAACTAATTCAGTCCAATTACAAGGTGGAATATAATAGAATAATAATCCAGCCAAGCCAACTACAATGTCAGCCCATTCATTGTCCAAGTACCCAAACTTGTTAAAATCTCTTCAAAATTTACATATTTATTTCATGCATATTCATGTTACACAAACTCGTTACCAATTTAGGTACTTTAATTCATTTTTGTTTGACTAAGTTTAAAAAGTTCACTTTTAATTAAATAAATAAACTTTTTAATAATTTTTTTATTGATTGAAGTAGAAAAATAAATAATTTATTTTAGCATCAAGAGAATCTATATATTTGAATGCATAAAATTAATTAAATTGTTGTATCTATATGAGTTTTCATATATTATTTATTCACACTTACAAGTTAAAAATTTACTTATTTGACCATGAAATAGATGTTATTACTAAAACTAGCAACTTGCCCTATTTTATTCAGTTAATGAAAGAAATATTTCTTAAAAACATATTTATTTATAAATTAATTTACTTATAAGTATATTATTAGGGAGCCAAATATGGATAACTCATAAATTGCTAGTTCTCCTGTCCTCATAATTACCTCTCCTATTTATTTTTAGTTTTTCACCAGATTTATTGGTACATGCATTTTAATGCATATGATTGTACGATTCTTTTGTATCTGATTATTCAAAAATATTTGATGCTTGCAATCGGATTTTCGAAAATATTATTCACCACACGCACAATACATCAACCTCGATCCAACCACACCAAATTCGGGCAACTAGGCGCCAAAATTAAGTTGATAACTAGAGTCTGCTCAGTTGAATTAACACGACCTCTACCTCTAAAGTGTCTTATTCTACTACTCGTCCCTTTTATGTCTTTGTATCTGCATAAAAACTGGCGAGTGATATTCTAGAAAACCATTTTCACTAAAGTTGCATTTAGTAAATGGGTCGTGATAACAAAAATACCTGTCTTTGGCACTTTAAAAAAAATGCTTAAAGAATAATGCTATTCATCTAGATGATGATCACGAGACTACATGGCTGCAAGGTCTTTGCCGCATCATTCAACGAAAAAATATATTCCAACTTCAATGGATAATCACACAGGGTAATGATCACTGCTATAGATGAATATCATTATTCAAGCTTTAACAAAGAAAGCACAGTTTCCAGCAGTAATGAAGATTCAACACATTTTTCATTTACGTAAACAACTCAAAAACAATCCAAGGACAGTAAATACAATTCAAACTACAGGCCTAAATTGGAATGCACGGCAATCAAATAGTTATCTCGTGTAAGGGATTTCTAGGAGCTAAGTCTATGATAATACACTCCAAAGCAGCCGATTATGATACGGACAAAAAAACTGAGTAATTGAGATCCATTTCCCTCAATGATAAGGATAAAATTTTGGTACAAACAAATGAACAATCAATGTAGTCAATGGTTCAACAGGAAATCCCCGGCTCCATGAACATTAAATCTCATTAGAGTAAATGGAGTTGCTTTTTCTAAACAGAGCAACAGCCAATTTTCTTCATCTCAGAAACATCATCCTTGGAGCCAACATTAATGGTCTGTCCCTTAGGCAAGGCTGCTGGATCGTCACCGACCTCAAGAGCTTTCCTGCTGACGACATGATATATCTGACTAAGAACTTCTGTGAAGGCATTTTCCACATTCATAGATTCCAGAGCAGAGGTTTCCATGAAATATGTGTTTTCTCTTTCGGCAAATGCCTTTGCATCTTCTGTGGAAACAGCCCGTAAGTGACGCAAGTCTGCCTTATTTCCAACAAGCATGATGACGATGTTTGAATCAGTGTGATCCCTGAGTTCCTTCAACCACCTCTCCACATTTTCAAATGTAACATGACGTGTGACATCATAAACAAGCAATGCACCAACAGCTCCTCGATAGTAGGCACTTGTGATTGCACGATATCTTCAGCAAAAAACATACATTAAGGCAAGTATTCACACACTCGGAAATCCAATATTTGCGAGTTGAGCACAAATATTGAACTAAAAGATACGTTCCAAATCGAGTTAAAGAACTAAGATATTTAAGAAAATTTAAAATATTCAAGTGGCAAACAATGATGGCATGTATATAAATTACTGAGGTTGGCAGTTTACGTGTCATGCAAGTGGATTCCTTGAAAATCAAACTCGCGATACCAAAATTTCTCTAGGTACCATAATACCAGTTCGGTTAGTTAGCAAACTTCACCCAGGTATCTGGTGTCCTTCGCAATCTATGAAGCCGCTTCCAGGAAAATGAATCATAACAGTAACATGACACTTAAAGAGTGCACGAGACATAACCTCCAGAAGACTAATGGAGACAGGTATACACTTGTGCTTAGTTGTTCAATAAGAATTCTTAAGCATTGCTAAAACCCTACTACACGAAAAAGGTTGATCTTAATTGTTTATAGATCAACTAAAAACTAAACCCTTCGCGTAAAATCATTCATGTTCTGTCATTCCACAAAGCCACTAGATTAAACTTGAAAGTATAAGAATTCACATGTATAACAAAGAACAGTAATAAAAAACAAAAAAAGAAATTAATTCCAAATCCTCAGATCTAAAACCCTGTAGCACTCCTTAACATAGGAACCCTCATTTCATTTCACCAAAAAATTCACTAAAACCAGAAATCAGTTCACATAATTAAACATAATAAACTCAAACACCACCAGCCCAGATCTCAAACTTCTGTACTATACCAAAAATTTTACTTAAAAGACCTAAATAAACATAGATATCAATTAACCGTATATATAAATTTACATATATAGATAAATGTCCATTTGACGAATGGAATATGTACCGTTCTTGGCCAGCAGTGTCCCAAATCTGCGCTTTAACAACTTTATCATCGACGCGGATGGTTCGAGTGGCGAATTCAACGCCAATAGTTGACTTGGACTCCAAACTGAACTCGTTTCGGGTGAATCTTGAAAGCAAATTCGATTTTCCAACACCAGAATCGCCTATTAGCACCACCTTGAACAAGTAATCATAATCATCGTCAGCTCTGTAAGCGCCCATTTTAACGTATGTATGTGTATATGTGTATATATACACACAATATATGCGTCTCTATAAATATGGATATTATTTTGGGAAGAGAGAAGGGGTCGAATTGAATTTGAATCTGAATTCAAGCAAAGATTTATACACCGTTATGAAAGAGGGCCTGGCAGACTAGGCTATTCTTTTCTTCTTCCAAAAGTCATTAGGTTTATGTTGTTTTGTTTTGGATCCCGATAATAATTTTTTTTTTAATTGTATTTCTGGTTTGTAGATGTAGAAAAATCAACTGCAATACATGTATTAATGGCTTCGCCGCGTTTGATTTGCATGCACAAACCCAGAATTTCAAGAAATTTTAATATCAATGCATTGTAATCTATTTAATACACTAATTTTCGATATATGGTTAAGAATAACATTATCTAGCAGAAATAATGTTGGAGCATCATTCTAGTTGACTACGTTCAATTAAACGAGTCACGTGACTTTACATTTAAACGAATCTATTATTTAGTACTATGTAATTTTACTTAGGTTGATGCTAAACAACTTCGGTAGTGAATAACATTACTCGATTGTTAATATGAAAAATGAGTATTGGGGTGTGTTTGAGTTATATTATTTTGGAAGAATATATTTTACAATAGTAGATTGATGGTGAATGTAATGAGGAAAAATTATTGATGCGATGGAAAATATTATTTTATTAAAAAATGTGTGGTTAAAAATGAGTAGAAGAATGAAAATGAAAATTTTAATGTGACTTAAATATGAGCTTGATTTGTACTTGTCGATGGACAATCAGTCACACTGTAACTAAGACACAACCTAAATTCTTACATGATGTAGCAGTAGTGTAGTAGGGTTGGTTATTGTCCGGTTCAATTCGATTCTAAGGAGAATCAAACCCAAATTTTCTAATATTTAGTAAGGGAAACGGTCGGGTCTGAATTAATTATGGAACCGTTCGGATTCGGTTCAGTTTGGTTCTATTCGATTCCCAAATTCCATACAACAATTAAGTTTTTTAATATTTACAATAACGCTACATTAATTCAACTAATAATATATTCAATCGTAACTCTTACCAAATAACATAGTTCAATCTTATGATATCTTTTGCGTCTCTCTTTGTTGAGTTCTTCATAGTTTTTATTGTTAGAATCACGTGAAGGGGAAGATAACGAGCTCCCAATAATGAAGAGATGCGTAACCAAGCTTCCAATTCGATTTCTACAGAACAGTAGAAACGATACTACGGTAGAATAATAGATTTTGGTAAAATGTAGGTTAACTTGAGAGGAAATTACATCCACACTGTTTTTTAAGTTACTATTTTCAAAAATCCAAAATCAACTTTAATAATACATAATTCAGGTTTTAATTAATGAATTTTAAATTAATTTTTATTTAAATCTAATTTCAAACCCTAATTTTTCACTCTCTATCTCTCTGTCTCACACACACAAAACCTACCATTCTTCTCCCCGATCTGTCTATCCCCACCGCCAACATTGGCACCACTTTGTCGGCACCACCACCGCCTTTATCTATTATCACTTCTCGCCATCTATGCGTCGTCGGAGACCTGCTATCTCCTCCGTCATTCCCATCTCTTCCCATTTCTATTGCGATCTGTTATTTCCTTTTTTTTTTCGAGTTTGATTTATCAGATGGGTGTGGTGGCTGTATGACTGATGTTTGCTAATGGTTAATGTGGCTATGGCGAATGGGTGTATAACTGATGTTTTGTATTGATTTTTCGACTTTGATTTTTTTAAGTGGCTATGGCGGATCTGTCGGCGATTTTGGTGAGGTTGTGGGGATGGTGTATTGTTAGTGTTGACGCTAGTGTTGATTTTGTTGCTGGGAAGT
>CAIGRK010058673.1:0-13371 GCA_903798315.1 Fraxinus greggii | reverse complement strand
AAGGATTGAAGAAAGAAATATATAGTATCTCAATACTTGTCAATCCACCTATGAGGAACCCTCCATCTTTTATGCCAATATATTGACACCCTAGACCACAGTGGGAACCCAAAATTGTACTCGAGAGGCTGATCCGCGGCTCCTCCTACAATTAAAGGCAACCATACGTACCTCGAGTCCCTCAGGTCAGCTGGATTCCACCGATCTGCCATGAATATAAAGGAACCAGGGAGATCGGGTAAAGGAAGCACGAATGTGCTTTGAGCAAAGAATGTCGTTTGTCGAAATATCTTGTTTCCACCAATGCATGGGTTTCCCATGGTCTCCCAAGGGCCCAAAATGGACTCGGCTGCATGAGCAAGAGCCTCATTTGGAGCCCAACCAGTGCAGCCGGATGTGATCATGTAATATGTTCTGCCATGTTTGAAAAGAGCCGGTGCTTCCCGGTGTTGTCCAACGAGAATTCTACTCACGACACTTGTCACATCAAGATAGTCTTCATTAAGCGGACCAATATGAAGCTCACTGTTATCCTCAGACGAGTAGACAAGATATGCAACACCATTGTCATCTTTAAAGATTGTCATGTCTCTACTCTCAAACCCGTGTGGCCGTTTACTGTAGAGATAATCAAAGGGACCGGTTGGGTAAGCACTGACAGCAACACCCACCGAGGCTTTTGTGTAGTTAACATCGTCAATATGCATCCACATTACGTATTTCCCAGTCTTGTCGTTGTAAATTACTTTGGGTCTCTCAAGCACATTGGACTTGTGTAGGTCGTGAGTCTCATTTTTCCCTTCTGCCGCAAGCACAATACCTTCACTTTTCCATGTCCATAAATCTTTCGAAGAATAACATCCAACACCAATAATATCAACCTGTCAGGTAAAGACAAGTTAAGCAGCCCAGTTGGCATCGAGCATAGGCAATGGGTTGGAAATGGCACTGGTAGAAAATGCTAGTCTCTTAACCTACAAGGGATTTCAAAGCAACAAAATGCTAAAACATGTAATGGATAGCCATATATCAATATGTCATAACACAAATTTTTGAAAAGATTGTTCTATATGCTCTTTTTTTTTTTTTTTGCCCCTGCTGTTGTCAATAATACACAAAATTTTCAAGTCTACGAATAATTATATGCAAGATAATGACTAGCACAAGAATTCGAACTTTGATTTTTACCTCATCAAATTGAGAACTATAATTTGTTGTTGGAAACAGAAAGCATACTATATCTTCGACACACAGGAAATGTATTGCATTTCATACACATTAGAAGCAGGTATAATATGATACCTTATTTGATTTGTTCCAATATGTCCCCGTGGCCGCCCTTGGTAACAAAGTAATCATTCATACACACTGGGGAAGGATGTGTCATATAAAACCTAAAACCTTATGGGCCGGTATACACAATAAGGATGTCAGTATCCCTTCCATATCCTAAATGGATGTCTCTAGGAATGCATTAGTACTTTAACACAAAGTAAAACTACAAGCAAGTTAATAAAATTTCTTGGATTCATGCTGAGTCTTTGCTTGTATAGCAACTAACAAAAAGCAACTGGATAATCATGTGGCAATCATTCATTCCAAGAAGCATAATAAGGACTATTAGAACGTATTTCACTCAAGCTTTGAACATACATAGTTCATTAACCTGACCTCTCCCGAGATTGGCTGATCTTAGAAACTGTACAATCAGAAATTTTTGATAGTTCCGGGTGACTTATCTCGATAATGACTTGGGCACTCTCAGTTTCTGGGAAAAAAGAGAACGGCAAAATTATTTGAAGCTCATTATTTTTCCAAGATCTCCAGATGCTGAAGTCCAAACCTTAAATTTTGTAATGCAGCAATGCAGTTTTCAATTTTAACCCTAAAATGTCAATTTTTACTAAATCCCAAGGCTTACCAGCGTCTTTATGATATTGAAGTCAAGCCCACCTTGTGCAAACTTAGCTTACAACATTAGTAATCTAGATATATGCTCTGAATTTCTGAAAGCACAAATATATTCCTCAAATGATTCACCAAAAGTCTTTAAGAAATCAATGCGACATACCTCAACGCATTGGGCACTAAACATTCCTATATGCTCAATAGTCGACAGATTATTAAATGAGAAGTCATAATTCTGAAACCTAAAAGCTATTTTAATATTTATGCGCCATATCTTATCTAAATGGAGAAACATATATTATAACCCGTGCCTTCAATCCTCCTAAAAGATGATGTTCAGTGTACTAGCATCAAGTTATCACTTGTTCGTAATCTATCACTATGTCAGGATAGGGAATCCCTTAATCAAGATTAGACGAAATAAGACACTGTCCAGTATAATCTTGCACTCTTCGAAGCATTGAGCCATATCACGTCACCCCTACCCCCACAGCCAACAGTGCTCCATTCAAAGGTGGATGTCCAACAAAGTTCTGCTCACTTGTGGAACCTCCATGGTGTTCCTTCACCTTTCGGGTTCTAGGACAAACGCTCAAAATCAAGAACAACTCATTTTCTGTTAACTAGCAGACAATCAAGAGACTGGAAACTATATTTAAGGCTTCTCACTTAATATCGTGGTTCCTGATTAGCAACTCCATTACAAAGCCAGCACTCACGCTTTGATGGAGACTAAGCAGGATATCCAATATTTTGCTGTTGTTCTGTACAAGCTACGATTGATGTTAGACAATCGAGGAGACACATAAAGGAAGTTAGCATCAGACATTCTGCTAACATCTATTTCTGGTAAAGGTGCCTGAGGTAGAGTCGAAGCTATGCTCGTCATTTCTCTTTCAAAGTTGCAAGCACGTGAGACGAGAGTTTTTTCCGCTCTCTCTTCCAGTCTCTTGAGTTTTCGGAACATGGGTAACACTTGTTGTTTCAAATTTTCATCATCAGTCTCAGAGTTTATGGAATACGAGGCATGCTGTAATCTTTCTTCATGACAATCAAACCCAAAACTATATTCAAATTTTCAATCGATGAGCTTCCAAGATCATGATATTTATGTGGGCCTGGAGAATCACTCATAGGTTTAAAGTTCCCGAAGAAAGGACCTCCAATTTGATAAAATGAAATCTAAGTTCACAACAACAAATAAGAGCAACTGTAACATTCCCTAACTAGAAAGAATCAGGTCTCTTTAGATAACAATTTTGTATGGAAGAAGTTCCATTGATTATTTCAACGCACCCATTATGAAATTCCGTGTAGACCTTGGAAGAGAAATGAATCTGGGTTGCACAAGAGGAGGCACATTAAAGATAAATATATAATAAGAAATCTATCTCCTCTATGATAATGTAAGTTTTTAGATGAGTTGGTTTAACATAGTCCTGGTTCAAGTTTGCTTGCACCTGTACTCCTACATGGGGTACATATGACCTTGTTTGAGGGAAAGAGATGTTTGTGTTTTGTGAGAGGGTTGTCGTGGAAATTATGGAAGGATGATTAGGAGGACAGATTATTGTAGAATAGAAAGTTGGAAAATTAGTGTATAAATTATATTTCATTACCTAAAAACACATGCATGCAAATAAGAAAAAATCGACACTTACTGGTGCAAAACATCGGATAGATTTTTCGCTTACTGAAACCAAGATACATACATTATAATGAGCAAATCAAAACTTACTAAAACATAGAAATTCAAAGGAGATAAAATGAAGCGCAAAGTATGCAATTGCAAATATGTGATTTCGCCCCTTGCATTGATACTAACATAATCAAATTAACATCTATCTCCCAAGATACAACGCTTCTTCCGAAATTAATATAACACACAATTAATTTTTCGGGCAAACCAAAACTTGATCGTACTCTTCTAGATAGATTGTATCGAGTATTAAAATATCAAATACTAACGCTTGAAAATAATTTGAGAATTATATAGACAGGATTTAGAGAAAGGAATCATTAGAAATCAATTATTCGAAATTGATTTGGAGTGAAGGAAATGAAATGGATTCAATTTATAGATTCAATGCATCTTTTCTGGACAGGTGCACCTTTTGGCATAAATTAATTTTAATCATTACATCACACCTTTTCAAATTGAGACATGATCCTCACCCTTTACGAAGGTTCGTGATTATTCATTATGCACTTCTTTGAATAAATCCAATCTGAAAAATCAACTCTTCAATATGCACCCTCCACATTTGAAAAGTCATGATTAGTCATTACACTCATTCACTCATGGGAGACTCTTCCAATTTACACCTATTAAAAAATATTAAATAATATCTATTAAAACCATTAAATTTCAACACAAAATAACAAATCCAATTATGATTCGAGACCTCTGTAATCTTGAACCAAACACCCCCTTAGTTATTAAGAGCTACACAGCATCTACGAGGCTTTCGCTGCTATTGTGGCCTTGGTGTGTTTTTGCACTTACCTATTTTAAGTATGAGATCTTGAAACCTGTTAGTGGGTGTATCTAATGGTCAATTAAGCGTTTAATGAAAATTGTTTTTGAAGAAGTCTACGAGATGAACACTTTACTATACAACTACTTAGACATGATTTCGCATGACATGACTTCTTATTTTAACCTTGTTCTACTCCTCTGCCAATTCCCTTCACCTTACTTCTATTCCACCCAGTCAATGAATTCAGAACACTTCAATCTCTCTTTATTTTTTCCTCCAAGGGATCCCTCAGATATCACTAAACTTCTTATATCTCTCGAAAGATCATTTATATCATCAATGATCAATTCTTTCATATTTCGATCATCTGCGGCTTCCTTTTTCCCTGTCCATTTCATCCATTCCAAACTCTGATTCTTCATCCTGGGTGCACCAATACAAAGCCTACCTCTTCTAAATCAATTACAAAGTAGTCTCCCATCACATCAGCAGAAATCAAGATTTAAGGTGCCATTCGTATACATACAAAGAACGAAGGTCATCTATCTTACATTTTATGGATCTAACGCAAGCAACTATCTCGTATCTGCTATCATCCTTCAAATGAATGATACTATGATCACGTGATGTAATGCTCCAAATTATGTCTGTCACAGTGTGCCGGAAAAAATTCATTGCTTGAAAAGAAAACAGAGGTGGTTTAAAATTTCAAGGAGATTAAGCAACTTGTTGAGCTGATTAAGGTTTACAGGCTGGACAGTGGAAAGAGAGAAGAAATTGATTACAGAGAAATTGAATAGATGAAAAAGAGGAAGTGATAAAGAGAATTGAATAATGAAACAAAGCCTTCATAGTTCATACTGTGCTTGATTGAGAATTCAAGAGGCTAGAATATTCTATGAAGTGTGAGAGAATTCAATTAGAGTGAAAGGAACGGAACATGCAATATAGGAAAAAGATAGTCCGTTATAACTTAATTACACAATATTATTTCTAGTGTTTGAATTTTAAAGCTCGACCTTTGGGTGGGATGTAGCCAGTTTTCTAGAGGTTTTGCAGGTAAACACACTTTTCATCATGCAGATCATGCTGGTGTATCACGACCTTCAGTATGTCGTCACTATAATTTTACTTCAAAAACAAGCAAACGTGAAGGCTAACATATAAATGCTTTAGCCTAAGTCATAAATTAAAAGAAGCACTGCACATAATAGCACAGCAAAGATTCCTCTTCATATACTCACACTTGGAGAGAGGTCATAAAATACATTTCAAACTCTCCATAACAATCAATATTTCTTCCTATATTTAAACATAGAGAATTTACAAAAAAGGAGCAATACAACAAAATGAAAGTGTATTTTATGTGCTTATCTAGGCCATTAAATAGGATATTTTGTGGTACTTTTGATAAATTATAGCCTAATTCTGTGTATTTATCTTATGCTAGGAACAACTCAATGATTTGATGTAAAATTGGAAGAAATGAACGAAAATCGACAAAAAATAATGATTTTCAAAGCTCAAGAACCAAATTGCAAATATCTGATAGTGAATTAGGACCAAAAAATGATGATTGAAGAATTCATGGAGTCAATTGGATTTCAATTTGAAGATGAAGAATCGTTATCATACTCAAGATGCATATTAGATGAAGTGGGGACCAAAATGCAACAGAGTGAAAGTTGCACTGGTTTGCGCGCGCAGCCATACAGCCATGCGAACACAACTCTTATTTTCAGAAACCTGAAGTCCACTTTCTAACGCCATCCACACGCGTGCAATAGACCCATGCACACGCGTGGATCAATTTTGGCGCCAGACGAGCCCAATTCCTTCCGCGGTCAGAACTCTTTCGAAAACCAGTTTTGACACAATTTTAACCTAGTTTCTGGTGGCCCGGTATAAGTACAAAATGTGGGATTACATTAGGGGGATCTTTCTCTCACATTTCAAATCAATTCATATCATAAAATCTTTCAAGAAAGAGGAGGCAAATTCATCATAAGTTGGAGAGAAAAACAAATCTAGCACGTGAATTAAATCAAGAACGTCAAGAACTTGAAGAATCAAATATTGGGACTGAAGATCAAGATCAAGAAATAGATTTCGTATCTCCAAGTATTTATAAATTTTGGGTAATGGTTTTCCAATTCCTTTGTTGTTTTATCTTTAATAATATACTAGGCTAGATTTTTTTGTGTTGGGATGAAGATAACCTTATTTTTTGTTTTTTTTTTTAATTCAAAGACCAAGTAATTTAGTAAATTTGTGTTCTCGATTGATCTTATATGCTTTGTTGAATTATTTAATTGTTTAATTATCAATTACGTAATTAATTACTTGTTGTAATGTTGGAATGTTCACACTAGGTTTAGAACTTTGTAATTTCAACACATGGGCAATGGATGTTAGAAGTAACATATATGGCATGTGCAGTCATATAGATAGTCGTGTAATTACGTTGCTTTGCATATGAATTTTGACTAGAAATAGGATCCAGTCGTGTTTAGAATAGGTTAAACTTACCGCGAGAGAGAGAGAGAGAGAGAGAGAAATAAAATTGGATTCTCGATTGTCATGAATACAAATCACACTAAAATCACATATGTCGAGAATTAAAATTAGGATAATAATAGGTGAATTCAGAATTCCAACACATACATCTCATATTTAGTTAAAATCATCTTAGTTAATTAGTAGATAATTTAGAAAAAAACATAAATCTCTTTTGATTAATTTTCATTCGAATTTGATAATGGATGAATACAATTAAATATAAAGTTTATCCCCAGTGGCATGATACTGTCAATTTATCATATTATTACTTGTCAACAATCTCGTATGCTCGTGGGTTTCACACGAACACAAAACATCAACAAACAAATGTATTTTCCTCATGTGAAACGCAAGTTAATATGATTTTATGCAGCCCCACGGACACCCCTCAAAGAAAGAAAAAAGTTAAAAAAAATAAATAAATAAATGAAATTAAAAGTACCACCTATGCGCAAAAAAAAAGAAAAAAAAGAAGTACATAGGAAGTCTATGGCTCCTATATTTATAAAATTGACGAAATAAAAGAAATTCATGATGTTATTCATTAATTAAGAACATGAAATCCAGCGCAAAAGGAAAATTTTATATTAGAACTTACCCGTGCAGCCCCCTTTTTGTGAGCGTGGTAAGTAGGACCATCTTTATACTCGCCGTACCAATAATATGTTCTCGACCTCTCATCATATAGAATGCCACCTCCATGGGCTTGAATAGGATTTCCATCGGTGTCCAGCCATATTCTTCCCGGGTCATAGCAGAAACTGTTGTTTCCAGCATCCTTCATAGGATCTATAGCAGTTTTCATATCAGGAAAAAATATGTGCCTTATTTGTGAAGACTCGTCAAGGAACTCATCAATCAAGGTAGTTGGCCGTTTAGGTTTCCGTTTAATAGCACGTGGGGATCGCTTCCTTGGTGGGGGCATTTCTATATTTTCCTCCTCCACTTCTTCAAGCTGGCGTATCAGTGGGTGGTGGATACCCATATGCATATCTTTATTTTGTACATCAGTGTGATGAACTAACGTGTAAAGATGCAGAAAAATAAGGCATCCCAACAGGCTCCAAAACACAACAACCAGTGAGGATCTGCTCCCTGCATTGCAACCTAAAGTGGTTGATTTCTTGTATTTGTTCCTCATCCTCATTTTGTTCCCTCTTCTATCTTCAAGATAATGCTGAAAATAAGAAGTATGCAGATACAAAACTAATGTCAATGATCACACTAATTTTATTTAGAACACGGACAAATGCTTGCCTGCATATATACACAAGCAACCATTTTAGTTTTCTACAGATGATCTCTAAGCGGTTGCAATATTTTATAGTGTATACATAAAATTCTGAATATATTGATAAACAATTGATTATTTTGGAGTACATTATGAAAATGGAAGGCAATTGTCATCTTGACAGATGGACAAAGTGTACATGTCGTAGTGCTTTTAAGTGTTTATGAGCTATGGTTGCTACAAAACGTGTGAATAATAAGGGTGCAGTACTTGTACGGCCTAAAAAATGTGTAGATAAAAAAGTACGTTTATAATTTAAGCTTTGCCAAACATGAAAAATTCATATCCCTACAGTAAAACCATCAAACTGCAACCACTGAATTTACCATTTGGACCGAACTCAATCAATATAACAGTGTAATTTCGAAAAACAAATATAAATGATGAAACCGAAAAGATTATCAACAAGGATTTCTGAGATAATTCCTATCATTTTAACTGAAGAATTAAAACAAGTCCAATCCATTTAGTGCCACAAAAAGATTGTCCTCAAAACAGCTTAAAGAAACGGCTAAAAAGGCAACAATTGAGAAATTAAAACGACTCAACACTTAGTAAGTTTAGAAGGGAAAAGACCCCAAAAACCTACATACCCATGGCAAACTAGATACAAACTTAATAAAAAATATTATATATAAATTCATTGAGTTCAGACCCGAAATCAGATCGAAATAAATCCATAAAGCGGTTTCAAATGTAATACACACCCAATAAATTATAATCAAAAAAATCAAAGCAAGAGCACATCTAAGCAAAAAAATTGAAATTTTTCTGAAGTCCACCTAAAGTCAAATAAGCTTACCTGAAGACAACACAGTTCTTGACATGGGTATGCTGCTGTGTCCCCTCTTTTCCTCTTATCACCATATAAACTTCAATATCATGAGGTAAAAATTATGTTTTTTATAAATAATGATCTGGTGTTCATCTCTTTCAACAAGGTCAAGTTGTCACAATTCCGGGTCAAGATTTTGCTCTTACGCGACGTAGAGTGAACTGGAAGAGAATATTTAAGCTAAGGAGTAAGGGGGAGAGGGAGAGGGAGAGGGAGAGAGAGAGAGAGTAGATTGTTTTTGAATCTTAAGTTGCGATGACGATTTCAGACCAGGTCCCCGAACATCAGTGTATTCTGGAAGATTATTGAGTGACGACGTTTTACGGATTTAGTGTGTAGATTACATAGACCATTTCTGTAATTAAGGTAATAGATCTTTGTTTTCTGCCGGATAGAGTTGACAATTAATTGCAACTCTGTTAAGCAGTTCTTAAAAATAATTAATGGTTAATGATTTTGTTATAGAGCCAACACGCAAATAATGGAGTAGGTGATGCAATTATAACTTTTGCCTTGAGATCTTGAAAAAATCATACTTTTCTACCACTTAGGTGCATGTTTGACTAATCTTGCAAGTTTACTCAGGGATGTGATTATGATTTGTCGATTTGGACGGCTCATGGCTCGATCAAGAAAAAGCTCGAGCCGGACCGACTCGTAGCTCTATGGGACCAAGCCCTATTGTGGGGCGTCGGCTCGAGCTTTTTTATTTTAGGTGTATTTTTTTTATTTGTTAATATTTAGTTTTTATTAATAATATGTATTCATTAATAAAAAAATTTAGATAAAAAAAAATCCAGTCGGCATGGCTATGCTTGCTAAGGCTCGACCCGAAAGCCCGAGCTTTCGGCTCGAGCCTAAATTTTTTTGTCGAGTTTTAGCTCGGCTCGACTCGGCTCAAGTCAAAAAAAGCTCGACCTATTTTTACTCGAGTCGAGCATGAGCTTTAAGTTTCAGCTCGACTCGTTCACACCTCTAAGTTTACTTATAAGTGAATTTATTAGTTAAGCTTTAAAATATATAATTTTTAATTAATCAAACATTGTTGACGTCGAGATAGTGAATATGAGTTCGCATGGTTTGAGCTTCCCTTATTTAAGTCGACTGGAGGGTAGCGGATTATCATAAATAATTTGACAACTATCTCGCTTAGGGATGTAAAGGAGCCGAACTGGTTCGCAGCCGAAGGTCGTGGCTCGATCACGGCTCGGATAAAAAAGGCTCGAGCCCCTAGCCGAAGCTCGGCCAAAAAATCAAGGCTTGGCTCGAACCTTGTCGAGCTGAGTCGGCTTGCATTTTTTTTAATCGTGAAATTCAATTTTATTTTTTTTTAAATTTTGAAACACATTCCTTGTACACAGGCAGCTACACAACTACTTGCCTGATACACAGGCAGCTATAGCTGCCTGCATGATACACAGTAACATGGGTCGTAAATGGCCCGTGTCACTAGCCATTTGGCATGTTTTACACTGGCTGGCTCATGCTTGATCGATGCTTCAAAATGGAGCTCGGCTCAATCCCATCGAGTTGCAAGCTGAGCCGAGCAAGCCAGCCAGCTCGGACTTTTCACGGGCCAAGTCAATGGTCACCCCAGTCGGCGAGCCGGATTAACATCCCTAGTCTCGCTTCAAGGGATGGAAAGGTTAAGATCACCTTATTTCATTTAGCTGCCTGTTTGAAATGTTTTACTCGAGCCGAGCCCGAGCAAAAAGTTTGGGCTCTCGGCTCGACTCGTTGACTCCCCTATTTAGCCCATTGAAGAATATGTGATTAAAAAGAAGGGAAAAAATTTGTGTTTACATATAGAATATATTATTATGTGATTGTATGATTGAAAATGAGTATGTAGAAAAAAAGGTTTTGAAATAATGAGAGACAAGTTGTAAAATATACTTAATGCATGAAATACTGTGAGGATTAAATGAGGACAAAGTTGACAAAAAACAAAAATTTTAAGGACAAAATTGTAAATCAAATAAGTGTATATTGGACCTAGAGATAAATATATAAGGGTAAAATAGGTATTCAAAAGTTTCTCATCAATCATTCCTTTTTAAACATTTTAGATACATTACTGAAATGTGCGACACTAAATTGAATTTTATGTGTCACTAATAACATAACACAAGTTTTACTTGCAATAGAGGTTATATCATACAAATAAGAAATCGTCACCCAAAAAACAACCGTTAAATTTTGTTCCATTTTTCTCTATTGTTCATAACAAAAGAAGAAAGAAAAGATGTCACATAATAGAGGTAATCCTGGTTAGATGACATAGTACTCTTAGTGAACAGGGATAGAAGTTATTGTTGACATATGGTTGATCTCGTGTTTTGATTATAACAAACAAATTATTTTATCTCTAACAATTAAATTCAAGTCTTCATAATTATTGTGGCAAATTGATCAATTGAAGACAAAATGATTGCTAACAAAAGACTCACAACTTACGATCAAAGAAAATTGAGATGGAAGTCGGGCAATTACGTCAAATCAATCGAAGAATTCACGACGAATCAAGCATTCTTCGAAGATATTAGACATAAATGATATGAATCCATATTAAAAGGTAAAATACTTTAATTCTTAGCAATGAATCATTAAAAACTCGTAAATTAAATTTTTATGCACAAGATAAACTTTTCATAAAAATGCTCGCATAAAAATTATTTTCGATATGACAAAAATCTTCACTCGATTTTTAAATCTTTTACCAATTACATTCATTTTGAAAAGTTAAGTGAAAATGTTCCTCAAGAGCCTACACTTGTTAAAATAATCAAGAAAAAGAGAAATTCGGAGATTTTCTGTCCCGAAAGACTTTCGGTGGCCCGACGGTCAAAATTTTAACCGTTCTGATTTCTAACACACAACGGCTAATTCAGTCGTCCGGCTCAGTGGCAAACGTTTGGTGGGGTCGTCTGGTTGGCCAGAAATTTTGACGTTTTGACTACAATAAATATCACTTCACTTTACATTCAATACAACACTTTTAAGATCATTTATTTGAGATATTCTTAAACAAAACTACATTGTCTCATCTTTATCAAATCATTTATTTTGAAAAAACTTTTGATTAAGTGAACTTTTGAAAATCATTTTACTCATTAAAGTTTTTCTCACCTAACACTTGAGCTCATTCATTGCAATATATTAAGTGTTAGCTTATTTCTCTCTTGATACTTAATTTGATCATATCATTTATTAAGAGAGAAATTTCAATTGTAAAATCACTCTTCTATTAATTTTGTGGGTCGTGTTGAGGTCCCGTAGAGCTCAATGTTGTATAAGGATCGATGCTTCTTGTTTGTAAGTCAACGAAAATGTTGTAAATGGTTGGATTGCACTATAAGTCAATTAACATAGTGAAAATGCATTGCTCGTGCCGAGAGCTCAGTAACGGAGGACGTAAATCATTATTTTGAATCGAACCTCCAGAATTATATCGTTTGCATCATCTCTCCCTTTTACCATTTTACTTATCGTTTTTATATTTATGCTTATTATTTGAATTAATCTATTTAGTCTTCACTTGCTTGAATTTAGATTAATTTTTTGAAAAAGTTTTAAAAATCTATTCATCCCTCTCTTGGTTAGCNATCATAAGTCAATCAATATAGTGAAAAGGTGTTGCTCGTGCCGAAGAGTGTGGGAACAGAGGACGTAGATCATTGCTGTTGGATCGAACCTCCAGAATTATATCGTTTGCATCATCTCTCCCTTTTACCATTTTACTTATCGTTTTTATATTTATGCTTATTATTTGAATTAATCTATTTAGTCTTCACTTGCTTGAATTTAGATTAATTTTTTGAAAAAGTTTTAAAAATCTATTCATCCCTCTCTTGGTTAGCCATTCTTGGGCCTTCAATTGGTATCTGAGCAAGGTGCTCATTTAAAATTAATATTCTACAATCTTGAGGAATGGCTAATTACAATTTTCAAAATCTTGAGGGGCAATCTACTAATCGTCCTCCCTTCTTTGATGCCCGCGCATTATAGTTATTAGAAAGTTAGGATATGATATACATTCAATCAATAGATTATAATATTTGAGAAGTTATTGAATATGATCCGTATGTGCCTTCCAAGACTATTAAAATTGATGGCCAACCCGATAAAATCATTCAAAAATTTAGAGAGGAATATGATGAAGATGATAAAAGAAAATTGTCCTTGAATGCTAAAGCCAAAAATCTACTTTGTTACACCTTAGATCGAAAGGATTTTAATCATATTAGCACATGGGATTCTACATATGACATTTCGCATGCATTGGAAGTTACTCATGT
>CAIGRK010058637.1:0-15346 GCA_903798315.1 Fraxinus greggii | reverse complement strand
GCAACAGAATTACCTGACTTTGGAATTCAAAACGGAAAAAAAAAAAAAAAAAAGAAGCTCCTTATATAGATGAGGAGACCTTACACACCACACTGACTTACCAATACTTTATAAAGTAGGAAAATAATACAATCAACTTTAAAACTTTTATAGACTCAAGAACATTTATAAAAAAAGACGACAGAAGACTTAAAGACCTTTACAGACACAAGAACAATTATTTTGACAAGATGACAAACGTAAAAGGGGGCACTTAAAAAAGTAAGAAATCGGCTTTTTTAAAGGTGCAATTCTCACAAACAATCAGAACTTTACGCAAAGCTACTTTTTCACATAAATTGAGCGCTTTTTTATGAGTTGTTGTTCAAAATTACTCCACAATTTTTGATGGAGTTGTTGCCCTTTTAAGATTCTTCCTGTCTATATAGATATTTCTCCCGGGCTTTGGTGTGGTCGTCCAAGAAAATGCTAATTCCCGTGTGTCATATTGAGTTTACAAGATTTTGTTGGATAGTATCCAAACATCTGTCCAAAACGTTGGCCATCGTCTTCTATGTCTCACCAAATCTGAGGAGGAATAGTTTGGTTGATTTTAGCCATTTTCCTTTAAAATTCTCAAAAAGTCTTTTGGATGCTTTTCCCAGTCTCTATAAAAATTGAAAGGTTGAACCACATACTTTTTGACATGGGACAAAATGCTCATATGAACCTACGTCTATAAACTAACCTTGTATTGGAAGACCAAGATAACAAAAATAATTTGTTGAAATGTCCTAAGGTCTTCAAACTTTAAAGAAAAACACTTCAAACATTTCTGTATGCAATGGAATATTGGATAAAATCCTTCGAAGAATTTTTTTGCCTTAAAATCTTCTTCTTAAAATGAATCATGCTTGTTTAAACTTTAAAAGCTGATTTTTTTAAACCATTAAAGAAAAACACTTACATTAAAACAAATATCAATTTGGAAAATTTCCAATAGATACATAAGAAGCAAAGGAGCTCTTTAGAAAATTTTGAGACGGCATGATATGGGACTATGTGAAAGAGGGTGAAAAAAGGATAGTCGGTATGGAATCTAAGACCACCAAGGGTTTCAATTCCTATTTGTTTAATGACTATGGATTTGTATTTGAACATGCGTTCTTTTGCTTTGTGCGTGAAGTGTTTTGGTTTTGATGAGCGTGTGGAGTTTTGGGAGGGATAGACTCAATATTTGGGATGGAACTGGAATTTCTCAATGCCATGTTTGACTGCTACAGTTTCATTGATGGTAGAATGGTAGTGTTTATCAGCGTCTGAAAATGATCCACTTTTGTATCCAGATATATCTCTTTCTCCATCCTTTTCTTCTAAAAGAATTGCTGCCCAATACAGATCGCTTGCATCAGTTAGCAAAATCCATTTTCCATCAGTGGGAATAGATAAAGCTGGAAGACTTTGCACTTTCTGTTTGATTTTTCTAACAACTTCTGTTGTTTCGTGGACCATGGTGGTGCATGTTTCTTCAACATGTTTTGCAGTAGTTCAATAATTGGAGATAGATTATCAACAAAATCTGCCATGTAATTTACTATTCCAAGCAATTGTTGGACTTCTTTTTGAGTCAAATCTTTGTTTGCAAACTTCAAGAGTTCCTATCCTACATAAGGTTGTAGAGAATACTAGCCGTCTTTGATGTGCATTTCCAAGAAATCAATCTCAGAGACTCCAATAACCAATTTTTTAGAGAGCGTGACATTAAATTGTTTTGTCAAATTTGTGAACTGGGATACTAACTGAGAATGAGAAACATCATCTTTTAAGAACAAGAGAATATCATCAATATATATTAATACTAACTCTATTAGATGATAAATTCTTGTAATCGCCTTCTGGAACAATGAGGGTGTTGTCTTAATAACAAATGTCATAATCGTCCATTGGTAGTAGAGGTTTGGAATACAAAATCCTTTCTTATGCTTTTTTTTTTTTTTGGCCTTGATAGATTCCAAGCTGCCAAAATCCTGCCTTCAAACCAAATTCTGAAGATACACGAGCCCTGGGTAAACTGGGAAGAAACGCTTCTCTGTGCGGAAGAGGAAATTTTTTGCGAAGTGGCACTTCTTGCAACAAATGACTTACACGTTTCACTTTTCCTATGTGAACCTTTCCTTGATGTATCATGTTTTTCGTGGAAAAGATTTGGAGAATTTTCTGTTGCAAAACTTGTCATAATCAGAAAGGAGGAAATTGTTGACCTATGGTTAACTAGAAACCTTAATGTTTTGATCATAACAAACAAGTTAATCTTGTTTACTAATTGAATTTAAGTGATCATAGTCTTCGAAGCACTCTATGATAAGTCTCGTCGTCGAAAGAACAAAATTAAGACTTACGTTATATATTGCACTCCCAAAGAAGGTCAATATCGATTTAAAGTAGTCCAATAATTCAAGACAAAATCCTTCAAGATAAGAGCTTAAAAGCTAAACTTCAAAGAAAGATCAAGATGAGAGTTTATGAGCCAAACTTCAAAGAAATATAATAAACTAGACTTTTTAGACCAAATGTAAAGGTACTAATGTTTGATCTTTATCATTGAACAATAAAAGCTCAATAACTAATTTCTACACTAAAAAGGTATTTTGATGTCACTTGTATAAAATATTTTTATCAAAGGTAAAATTAATTTCCAAATAATATTTGAACTTAGATTATATTTTTAAAACACCATTTACCTTGAAAAAGTAGTTAAAACACTTTCCAAAAGTCCATGTTTTTAAAACATCCAGATCTGACCAAAAGGAGCCAAATTGAGAAAACAGTTTGGCGAACCGGTCAGTATAAAATCCAATGGTTCAAAATTTGATCGTTTTGACATATGTTCCTTTTGTGCAATGGCTATATTATACTGACTGACCGTCCATCATCCAATTGGACAAATTTTTTTGCAAATTGTCCTCTATAAATAGGTTCTCTTTTGCAATAATTAAAAGGAATTTTCAAGTGCATTAAAGAGAGAAATATTTTGAGCCAATCTTTGAACTTACATAGCATTTATTTCTTCTACTTCTTTCATATCAAAAACTTTGATAGAATGAATCAAACTTTTAAATCAAAGTTTTCTCATCTAACACCTGAGCTATTATTTATTGCTATTCATTGATGGTTGGTCTCTATTGGTACTTAATGCATCTTCGAAGACCCTTTCTGTTTTTCAAATCCGTTCCCTTCCTTAGCAGAGAGATCTCATGCAGAGAATTGATTGGCTCAATGTAGTAGTGGTTGAGAATTAGCGAAGCAAGATTCTCATAGCAAGGTACTTTGAGTTAGCGAAACATATACTAGCATGTCATTTCCTACTACTTTGGATCTTCGTATTAAATACCTGAATGAACTAGATGAATTAGAAGAAGATATGCCATTGGACAGAACAAAATCGCTTGGGTTCACTCATCTCATGTGTTCGAGTGGCTATGCTCCTAAGTAAGGCATACAACAATGGATTAGGTTAGGTTTGAGAGTCATGTGATGGGATTGCTATAATTTATTAAGAGAGAAATTTCATTGTAAAGTCATTTCTTTAAATCTTTTGGTTCATATTCAGGTCGTTTGAAAGCTCAATATTGTATAAGGATTGGCACTCCTTATTTGTAAGTCATCGGAAGGGATGTAAGGGTTTTGATTGCACCATGAGTCAATCAATAGGTGAAAAGGTCTTACTCGTGACAGAGAGCTTGGTAATGAAGGAAGTAGATCGTTGGTTGAGATCGAACCTTCATAAATAAATCATTTGCATCCTCTCTATTCTTTCACTTATATTTTTCTTTTGATTATTATTTGATTAAAAAACACAACACATTATACTTATATATTCACGAAAATATATTTCAAATTAAAATCACCGCAAGTTTTCAGTTCGATAACAAGTAATAAAGTGGATTTTGAGTCCAGGTATCATCCTATAGAAATTGATCAGTTCGATTTTAATTACTGTGGTGACCTTAACCGAAACAAGAATAATGTGTTGTGTTTGTTTATCACAAAATTATATCTAAAATAATCTACTTATGCAACCATGAGTAAATTAACTAAATTAAATGCAGATCATTCTAAATACAAATTAATGTGTTTAATAAATGACAAATGCACGAGGATCCGGAATTCTCATGCAATAATAATTTTTAATCTTAGTTCTACATTTTGACAGCAGATTAAACTTTGATGAATCAATGTTCCTATTTTATTTAACAATCTCTCTCGCGTAATGTTAAACATAGTTTCATATATGATCAGACTATATTTCTATAACGAATGTGAACATGCAATAGTGCATGAATATTTATGAACACTTAAAGATTCTTATAGACCATAACAATATATTTCTATCACATATTGGACCCAATGACCATTTATTTATGTCGAACTTATTTTTCTTCGTTTGAATGCATAAAATAGGCCACCACATTCACACAACTATCGTGCACAATAATTGTGGAGAAAAAAATCATATAAATTATTTAATATCCAAAAACGTGTTTTCAATGTCAAATATGTAAAACTAAAGATTAAAAATTAGTTTTTCATTCTTCTAGCACAAAGAAACCAGCCAAATACTACATGATACGAGAAAAAACAAAAGAAATATTGAAAAATCGACATCACCCCAAGAAAGTTTGAATTCAATCTTCGAGTCTTGAAAGCGATCTTCGTGTTTATTGTGCTCCCAAAATCTCTTAGAATGCGTTGTAATGAATTCTAAATACTTTTGGACAACCTAGATCTTTAAAAGACATCCCACGATTTGTTTCCATAAGATTTGGGATCATATAAGGAAACCAGATTTTTCCCCAAAAATGTACTATGCTACCGCATAGTACACTCCCATGCGACCACATGGTTGCATGAAATTCACTCTTTAAATTTCCTGAATGTAACCATATGACCACATGGTATTTACACTATGCGACCAAATAGTTTAACTCAAAATCTACAAGTTTCGTTTTAGTCCTCAAACTCTTTTTTCTCATTTCTTCTTCTTCTTCCAACACTCCATTCATTTGCTTGGTTTTTGATTCTTTCACATCTCTGTTTCTTCTTTCGTGTCTTCTTTCGAATATTTGCACTTTGGTTCCTGAACTTTGGTTTTCTTCCATTTTAGTCCTTTTTCTCTTCTTTTTCCTAGATTCCACCATGTTCATCAATGTTATCCTACAACACATAATTTATTAGAATTAAGCCATATTTCAATATATTTACCAACAAGTGTCTATATTTTGTGCCCTAAATAAGTGTAATCCCCAAAATTGGACAATGTTTGTTCTCAAACAAATTGTAGTTTAACTCCAAACAAAACATGGTTTGACAATCTACCGTGTCTCAAGATTGGAATCCAGTAATTACATAATGAACAGCTCCAACAGTGCAAAATCAAATCAATCTCCACATGTTTTTGTATAACTTGACCTAAGTGTGTGTAAATCCGTGTAAACATATCGAGCTCATGATTGGCTCAACTCTTGAACCGTAGTAGTCAAATATTTCATTTCTTCCTCCCTATTTTTGTCTGCCTCAAACCTTTAACACTAAACTAAGATACTTGCCTTGTATCAAAGGTATAGGTTTATCAACCAAATGGCTTGAGGCATATTAAATGTAATTGTGCTACTTCTCAACGATTAGTATTTTTTCGGTCTTCTTTTTTTTTTTCAAACATCTTCTTATTTGCTTTCTATGTAACCTATATAGCGAGCTTTAGGCCAATAATTCCAAAGTTAGTTAACCATAGGGCACTAGGCTTTAAATCCTTACAGGCTTATTCAATCGAGTTATACAAGCTCGAAAAGATAATTTTATTCACACACAGATTAGTGTTACGCCCATTTTCTTTTAGACATTCAGCCTCTAAAACCAACACTTAACTTAAGACTTTCACCTCGTTTTCATCTAATTGGTTTTAGACTATCCATACAAGACAATTTCGTGCATGGGACCCCTACTTATCTCAATGTTCACTTGTAAAAGCTAATACGTCTCCAAACTTCTTGATGAATGGATTATGGATAAATACAATAGAGGTTAATAAAGTAATGAACCAAATCTCCAACTTAATTTGAAAAACATGACTGTCATGCATAAAGAGTCATGTTTCACATAAACAAGTATTGATTAATCTAATCATGCAATATTCCCACCATTTATAGCCCATACTTATTCCAATATTCAACATTATTGTCGATAAGATCATCAAACCCACACAAGACACAAGACTAAGCAAATACTAGGAAATAAATAAATAACTACTAATAATAAAAAAAATTATCACACAAAAGCAATAAATCATACAAAAATATTGATGAATGACCAATGTGTCATTAAAGTTCAGCCACTCCCCAAACTTATACAAAACATTGTCCTCAATGTGTAGCAAATTTAATAAAATACAGATGGTTAGGATAAAAATAGAATTAGGTACCAAAATAGAGGTAACAAATACTCTTCTAATTAATATGGATGTGACGGTGAAGATGGTGGAGGAAAAGTAAAGCCATATGTGCCATGTACAGAAGGTGGAGGTAGTTGTGCAACAATCTGCACACAAATCGAACTGTTGGGTGAGCTCGGTCTATAATCCTCTTATCATGCCAAAACCCTCATCAAGCTGCCCTTGTATACCCTGAAGTAGTGTTGACTGCTCTTGGACCTCAGTCTCAATGTTGACTAATCGGTCCCACATCTCGTTAGCCCTCAGCTGTGTACTATCAACTCTGCCTACATAAGTACTCACCCGCCCATTCAAGATCTCTACCTCTCTCCTTGCAGCTAAAGTCTCCTTACTTGTACTGGTAGAAAAATTCCTGGTGAACAACTTATCACTTTGCACTATCTGGATATCCGCACCCATGACTCCAACAGCTTGCTGAAGACTCTGAATATCTCGGCTAGAGTTGGTCATAGTAGTAAACATCTGTCCCAGCAACTATGCATTAACATCGCTAGGTAGTGGTGGAGCCTGAGGCATCTTAACATAGTCGACTGCTTGACCTTGCTTAGCTGGCTACTATCTAAGGCCTCCCTCTCTATGTTTTCCCGAGCTCTTTCATGAGCCTCAAATGTAGTGCACTTAATAAAAGTGATGGGTCTCTCTAGAACCTTCCCAAATAGGATATTTAGATGAAGGAACGACAAAATATGTGACGTAAAGTGAATTGTTCCTAATCATGTCATGCCTATGTGTGTCAAATTGGGTTATAGTGTTTTCAAACACATTTTCAATGAATTTCAACACAAAGAGTAATCCAAAATACATATCAACAATGTCAAATGCTAAAATAGCCCTAATTAAACACAAATGTTAGTATAGGCAGTTTATCAAACACCTAGTATTCATCTCTAGTTAATTTCACATTGGGAAGAAAATTGAGTTCAAGTCCAACCCATATACTGACAAGTCATTCCCAAACAATTTCTCCACAATCTACCTAAAGCTCATACTCCTCAATCAATCAAATGTATTTTCAAAACAACAAAAGCTCTATTTTATATAAAAAAGAGGGCAAAGAGATGATACATACCATAAAATTATTTGATGAAGAGGAATGGAGGAATTGGAGATAAAATTGATGAATGGGACACACGTGCGTGAGTGATGTGGTAGGGCGTGGTGTCATATGTTGAATGCCATTGAAGAATGTGCGAGGATCGAAGAAGAATAGGAATTGGAATGTTGTGTGTGGCTTTAAAAATTAGGCCAATTTTTTTTTTCAACTCTATGCGACTGCATAAAGTAACAGAATGCGGTCGCATATAAAAAAAATTCAGGGCCAAGTTAGGCCCTAACGCTTTACTTGTCACCACATGATAGGTAATACTATACAATCGCATGGACTACCAAAATGGAGAATTTTTGACTATTTCAAAAAAATTTGATCATTCGATCATCCCCAACCTCCAGGACCTCGAGTTTCATGCCAAGCAAGGTTAAATAAGGATGGTGAATATATGAAATATGAAAAAACTTCAAGATTCTTTCAATTTCCCAAAAACATGTTTTTGGTCAAATTTTTCTGAAATCTCGTTTTTCCATCTACAACTCAATTCGGCTTCCCATAGGCCCTAAAACTTTTTAAAACATATTATAAACTGTATGGGCATGTGTATGCCATGAAATTGGTTTCAATACCACTTTTAAACTTGAAAACACTTCTAGATCCAGAAAAGCTAAAAAAATATTATCTTATTATCTCGAAATGCGTGATTTTCAGACTGTATCAACTAAGTAACACTTCTCCGAACTCATGCACACCACATGTAATCAAGTGTGGTCTATGTATAGATTCTTTATGACCTGTAAGGATGATAAATGACCTAATATTAATAAAAATTATCAAAAACACGAAAAATTCCTAATATAATGCATAAAGCAGAATAAATAAAAGGAAAAAAGCATTGGGTTGCCTCCCAACAAGCGCTTATATATAGTCTATAGCTCAACTTTATAGCGGTTGATTCACTCCGATGTTCGAAGATGAATGGTAGACTTTTCCTTTGAGAATACACAGCTCCAGTAAGGCTTCAACCATTGTCCATTAACTTTAAACATCCCTTACTTTCATAAGTGATCTCTATAGCCCCATATGGAAATACCTTGGTAATTTTGTATGGACTTGACGACCTTGACCTCAACTTTCCTAGAAAATCTTGAGTCTACACTTTTTGGCCCACCTTAAACTTTGATCTTTGAATATACATGTCGTCCACTTTTTGGTGCGCTCCTTGTAGAGCTTTGCGTTTTCATAGGCTTCCAGTTAAAATTCATCCATTTCTTTCAACTGAAGTAATCTCTTTTCACCAGCTATTTTCAAAGCAAAATTTATGTTTATGACCACCTAGTAAGCATGGTGTTCTAATTCAACTGGCAAGTGGCACGCTTTTTGAAAAACCAAGCGATAAGGAAACATGTCTATATCTGTTTTAAAGCTGTTCTATAGGCCCACAAATCGTCATCAAGCTTCTTAAACCAATCCTTCCTCAAAGAACTCACTGTTACCTCAATCATCTGCTTTATTTCCCGATTAGGGATTTCAACTTGCTCGATGGTTTAAGGGTGATAAAGAATAGCTATACGGTGCCAGATGCCATATTTAGCCAATAATGACTCTAGTTGCCAATTGCAAATGGGTTTGCCCTCATTACTTACTTAAGGTGTTCTATAACAGGTGAAGATGTACTTCTTTAGAAACCCAATCACCACCTTAGCATTGTTTCCTAGTAATGCTAATGCTTCTACCCATTTGGACAAATAATCAACTGCAACTAGGATATACTGATTTATGAAAGATGGATGGCATGGCCCCATAAAGTCAATCCCCCACACATAAAATGTAATGACCTAGCCTCGCGCTTGAACTATTATCATATCATATGTACTGTCCGCTTTGAGAGAGCCTAGGCTCATCTTCCCCCTCATGGATTGTAGGTAACTTCTCTTTTAAAGTGTTGAAAATTAATAAACACTCTGTAAAGAAGTCAAAAGTGATATCCTTAGCTAGTAAATCGTACGGAGGCTTTGTGATCTTCAAGAAATCCTTAATGAAGCGTTGATAAAACCCTGCAAGCCCAAGGAAACTGTGAACACCCTTAACTGATGTAGGTGGCAATAATTTCTCGATAACCTAAATTTTTTCTTTGTCCACCTATATCCTATTAGCTGAAATGCGATGTCCCAACATATTGCCCTCATGTACTATGAAGAGGCATTTTCCCCAATTCAATCCCAAGTTTTTCTCCTTGCATCGCTGTAATACCAAGTTTAGATGCTCTAAACATTCATCAAAATAAGATCCAAACAGTAAGAAGTCATCCATGAAGATTTCTACGAATTTTTCCACCATTTCAAAAAGATTGTCATCGTGCAATGCTAGTAGAGGCATTGCACAAACCAAATGACATCCTAGGTAAGTCAATGTACCATAGAAGCAAGTAAAGATGGTCTTCTTCTTATCATCAGGTACTATTGGGATCTAATTATATCCAGAATATCCATCAAGGAAGCATCAGTGAGAGTGCCCTGCTAGCCTTTCTAACATCTGATTGATAAACGGAAGGGAAAAGTGATCCTTCCGAGTAGCAGCATTGAGTTTGTGATAATCAATGCACACTTTCCATCATGTAATAGTTCTGGTGGGAATTAATTTGTTCCTTTCATTCTGTACCACAGTAATAACATTCTCTTTCAGTACAACCTGAATTGGGCTGATCCATGCACTATTTGATGTTGGATAGATAAACCCGAATCCAAGAGTCTCTGCTCCGACTACCTCTTTCATGTTTAGAATTAGCCTCCACTGATCATCTACACTTGGTCAAAAATTCTCCTCCATGAGAATCTTATATATGCACAATGAAGGGTTGATTTCTTTAATATCTACGATAGACCACCCAATGACTATCTTATTATCATTGAGTACCCAACGTGGCTTCTCCTCCACCACCTTGCTGATTGAATATGAGATAATTACTGGGAGTGTAGAGGACTCTACCAAATATGTGTATCAGAGATGAGGTGTAGTTACTTAATTTCCAATTTAGGAGGTTACTGAATGGACGGTAGAGGCTCAGTAGGATCGGTTCCCAACTCCTCAAAATGGCGTTTACGTGTGTATGGTCGATTGGTTTCCAGAAATCTTGCACATGCCTCGATCTCAAGAGAATTAGTGTGAGTAGATTGAGAATGTACAATGCATATCTCATATGCATCCGATGGGTAATGTAGCAGAAAAGTTTCTTCGACCACCTTCTCATTTACATCTATCTGAAAATAGCTGTCTGACTCAGTAGAAAATTTCATGGCTTTGAAGAGTTCTTCATATAGCAAAGAATGGTCGGCCTAATATGAGTGTAACATCCTAGTCTTCCTCCATGTCAAGAATGAGAAAATTCACTGGGAAAATGAATTTTTCCACTTTAATCGATGTGTATTCAATAATCCTTCTTGGATGAATAAGGGATCGATAAGCTAGCTAAAGAGTTACAGTAGTTGCTTTAGCTTCTCCCAATCCAAGTTTCCGAAAAAGAGAATGTGACATTAAATTAATACTTGCACCTAAATTGCATAAAGCTTTATCAAAATAACAATCTCAAATGGTGTAGGGTATATTAAAACTCCCTGGTCTTTTAACTTTGAAGGTACCTTTTTATGGAGTCTGACTCTACACCCCTCAGTCAACATCAATATTTTATGTTCCTCTAGCTTGTGTTTATTGGATAGGATTTCCTTCAAGAACTTAGCGTAGCTAGACATTTGATTGAATGCATTGGCAAATAGAATGTTAATGTGGAGTTTCTTGAAAACTTCAAGAAATTTTATGTACTGTTGATCCAATTTGTATTTTTTCAACCTCTGTCGAAATGGAATTGGAGGTTCGTAAAGATTGATAGGAGTGGTTGCCTTAACCCATGGTGTTCTGAACTCTCCTTAGCATATGCTTCTTTTGTATGTTTAGTTTGTTCCACATGCTCTACATTTGAAGAATGTAATGTTTCCTTTCTCATAATTGACTTATTGACATGTATTTCTGGTAATTGTACCCCTCTTCTAGTTGTTATTACTTTGGTATGTTCCTTGGTGTTGAATTTTGTATTACTAGGTAATGAACCTGGTGCTCTGCCAGTCATAGAAAGTGTCATCTGGCCCGCTTAAGTGTCCAAATTTTTAATAACAGTAATCTGATGTTGGAATTGTTTCAGTCTTCCTCATGAACTGATTGTTAGCTTCCATGTATTGATTTGTTTTTTCCATAAATTTTTCAAATGTCTCTTCTTGCCGAAACTTCTTTCCGTTCTGCTAAAATTGATCCTATGGCTTATTTTGATTTTGATTAGTCCAAGAGAAATTTGGGTGCTTTCTCCAACCTAGGTTTTAAGTATTTGAATTGGATTAGTCTGTTGACGTTGTCACTATTGTACAAAAATCCACTTGTTGCATTCTTTGTGCCAGAATAGGATAATTTACTATATTATAATCTGCCCCCACACTCTTCACAACTTGGATTCTTGGCTTGTGTTACATTGGCTATCTGTGATATGATCACCATCTTATGAAATAATGAATCTAATTTCGTAGATAAAGTTGAGTCAACATCCACCTCGTATACACTCGGTGCTTTCTTTTAAAAAACTCACTCGAAGCCCACATGATTGATGTAGTAGCCAATGTCTTGAATAATTTCAAAGCTTCGTCAATTGTTTGTGTAGATAAAGAGCCGTTAGATGAAGAATCCACCATACTTTTGAAAGATGGCAGCAATCCCCTATAGAAATATTGGACCTAGAGTCCTTTGTTAATAATGTGATGAGGACACTTCCAAAGAACGTTCTTGAGCATGTTCTAAGCTTCATTGAAAGATTCTAATTCACTTTAATGAAAGATAGATATGTCATGCTTAACTTTACTATCTTCGCCAGTGGGAAGAATTTTGTGTAGAACTTTTGGGCTAGGTCATTCCACGTCTGATACGGCAATAGGTTGAGAATCTAACCACATAAGTGCTTTATCACACAAAATGTGTGGGAACTACCTCAGTCTAATAGCATCATCTAAAATACCTTGATATCGAAAATGTTGACACATTTACAAGAATCCAGAGTCGTGTGTCTATGGATTTTCTTCAATTTCATCATAAACTTATGTCAATTCTGGAATATATGTATAACGTTGGTCTTCAGTTGGAAATTCGACTACCAAACGGAGGGTAAACAGTGCTCGATTGACTTTTGAAGATCTATGGCGTCATGAAATCCCCAAAAGCATATGCTTCTCATCAACAGCTTCTTCGTTGACTTGAACTATCGAATTGTTTTGCTCATTAGCCATTTGTACTTGCTATTTTTTGTATTTTTGTTGTGCTGTTGCTTCCCTTGTCTACAATGAAAGGTGTGTTCGAATTCTAGATCAGCTGGAATCAATTCACTATCAAGTGACCTTTACATACAAGACGTGAAAGAAAAACAATAGTAGTACTCAGATACACTAAAATGGAAGGAAATAAATAACTAAAAAAATGTTGTCGTGGTAAATAAAATCAAACTAAACTCAATCCCCAATAGCAGTACCAAAAACTTGTTCACAAAAATATATTTCGAAATAAAACCACCGCAAGTGTACAGTTCGTTGACAAATAATAAAGTGGATTTTGAGTCCATGTATCATCTCATGGAGATTGATTAGTTCAATTTTAATTTTCGTGATCTTAATCGAAACAAGAATAATGTGTTTTGTTTGTTTATGACAAAATTATAACTAAAATAATCTACTTACGCAATTATGAGTAAATTAACTAAATTAAATGCATATTAATGTGCTTGATAAATGACAAACGCAATAGGATCCCGAATTCCAATGACAACACGATTGAATTTTGACGAACTAATGTTCTTATTTTATTTAACAATCTCTCTCGAGTAATGTTGAAACTACTTTCATATATGATCTGACTAAAGCTTTATGACTAATGCGAACATGTAAGAGTACATGAATTTTTATGAACACCAAAAAATTCACATAGAGCATAGCGGTATATTTCAATCACATATCGGACCATATGATAATTTATATATGTCAAACCTATTTCCTTTCTTTCGAATGCATAAAATAGGCCACCACATTCACACAACTACCATGAACAATAATTGTGGAGAAAAGAAAATCATATAAATTATTCAATATCCAAAAACATGTTTTCAATGTCAAATATGTAAAATAAAGATTAAAAATTCATATTATATGGTCCATCACTCTCCTAACACAGAGAAAACTAGCCTAACATGTTATGAGAAAGAAAATGAAAAAAATATTGAAAAATTGACATGACCCAAATAAAGCTTGAATTGAATCTTCGAGTCTTGAAATCGATCTTTTGTTTCTTGCCTCCTTCTATACTCCCAAAATCTCTTAGAATGTGTTGTAATGCTTTCTAACTACTTCTGGACAGCCCTAGGCCTTTAAAAGACATGCCAAGATTTGTTTCCACAAGAGTTGGAATCACATAAGAAAACCAACTTTTTTTCTCAAAAATGTACTCTGCGACCGCATGGTTCAATGAAATCCACTCCTTAAATTCCCTCAGTCTCACAATGCGACCGCAATTCACGCTATGTTACCGTATACTTTAACTCAAAATCAACGAGTTTCATTTTAGTCTCCGAACTCTGCTTTCTCATTTCTTGATCTCTTCTTCTTCTTCTTCCAACACTTCATTCCTTTGCTTATTGGTTTTTGATTCTTTCACATCTTCGTTTCCTCTTCTGGGTAATCTTTTGGCTATTTACAATTTGGTCGTTGAACTTTTATTTTCTTCCATTTTAGTCATTTTTTCGCTTCTTTTCCCTAAATTCCATCGCGTTCATCAATGTTATCCTACAAAACATAATTTATTAGAATTAAGCCTTATTTCAATATATTACCAACAATTGCCTATATTTTGAGCCATAAATAAGTGTATATAATGCATTTATCACCATCTTCTAGGTTAGTTATTCTTAAGCTATCAGAATCTATCCTTCATACCAAATAATATATGTGACAAAAAAATCATTCTCTTGATTTTGCCACCCCTCAAGATATGGATGATGCTCTTTTCTTCAAAATGAAAACAAATCATCCCCGTTCTATGTAAGTTCCCTGACTGATCCCGAGATCTGAGCTTATTGAATTTATTCAGCACATATGGATAACCAGTTATGTTCAACATCACCAGGCATCAACAAATTCAATGGTTATCCAGTCATCAACTCATCATTTTAGACGAAAATCAAATTGTAAAGTTGAGATCATGCTTCAAAAGGAGCCGACAACAATGAAATGTCCTTATTTTCCTACATCATTCAACTTTGCCAGCAAAGATATCCTCATCTACAATGTTGACGCAAAAGGAAGATCCAATGGTTCAGGTCATATCTACTGGGATGTATGCTTCCGTCCAAAATGTGTAGATCAGGAATATTCAATCTAATGATTAGTTCCCTAGAAATAAAAGAGAGAGAAAGAAGAAGAGCAAGTAGAAATTATGTATGGCCTATGAAAACAAATATTCAAGTGTTGGTTTATTAGAGGAATTTTCTGGAAGATTTAACTAATATGTCAAATTTACTCCACCCCCGATGAAATTCCTAATGGACAGGATGATGATGATTACAATCAATTGAACAAAGAACGGTATTAAGATGATAGTCTACATCCATCTCCACTGATAGTTATGCCCAAAGCTGTGTTCCATCCACCACATCAAGAAGATTTCCCTCCACTTGTCTCTTTCGACAAAAAATGTAGGATGAAGCTTTGATGATCATTTTAATATAATTTTGA
>CAIGRK010058625.1:0-11528 GCA_903798315.1 Fraxinus greggii | reverse complement strand
TATAAATGCATTTTAATGCAATATCTAGCCATTTTTTTGTCTCCATTATTTTCAAAATATTTTTTTCTTTCTTATTTTCAACTACACATTTTTTAATAAAATAATATTACAGGCAAATCAAAAAATTTTTTTTTTTCATTTTTAATTACACATTCTCCATTAATCTACTATTCTAAAAATGCATTTTTACTCAAAAAATGGAGCTCAAACATGCCCATAGTATTAAATGATAAGTGGAATTAAAGTGGGTCTTTAATTCCATCATTCATTTAACATATAACCCAACATCACATAGATTGAGATTATAACTTCAGTGGAGTTATAAAAAACATTAATTTTCAAGTAATTCCTCTCAATTCTATTCGAGTAATGTCATTCAGTTCAATTAGGATTATAACTCTCGTATATGTGGTGCTAATGCAACATTAAGGATGTGTTTGAATATTTTTGAAGTAAAATGTCAATTTTTCTACCCAAATTCCTACTTTAAAGTGTTTGATTGCTATTTTTTTCATTAAAAATATTTTCCAACTTTTGAAAAATATACCTAATTTTCCTTATTTTTAAGGAAAACATTTTATTTGGAGAGAATAAGTTTTGTTTTTATTTTATGTAGGAGATTTTTCATGCCAATCGAACACGCTCTAAATGATAAATACAATTAAATAAATCATTTAATAACATATTTTATTTAACATATCATCTAACACCATATAGACTGGAATTATAATTCAAGTGAGGTTAAATAACATTACTAATTCTATTTTGTTAGCCGATCATTCATAAAATTCGATGTGTCTAATAAACGTATTGTAATCAGCTCTCATGTAATATTTATTAATACTAATTTTATAAATTATTGAATGATTAATTGCCTATAAATTTATATTTGAAGTGATTTATGGGAGTTGATACTCGATGCATAATTTTTTTTTTCTTACGACTAAGGTTTTGTACAGTTGGATTTTTTTGACGAAGTTTTTAACGAGGCAACTTCATAATACATTCAAATAAATAATGTAATTTTTTTTCCTTCATCAGTCTTTTTTTACATGATTTATCATATTAATAAAATAAGACATTTTTTTTTGTAATGAATATAATAACTTACATGACATTTATCCTGAATGTAATTTAATGATTTTTGTTATAAAAACAAACCTATGATTTTACATTCGCAAGTTATTAATTGTATATGATGTTTTCAAAGAGGGTAATAACAAAATCTATTTTTTATTGGATCATGTCAACCAAAAGTCAATCAAGGATAAATGAACATCTTATTTGAAAAAGATATTGGTTGGAATTGTAGCACGACGAAATAAAATATAATTTATCATTTTTATTTTTTTTTAATTTTTTGAAAGACGGTGTATTGAAAACACCAATATATATACACGTCAATAATATTATAAATAAAAGAAATAAAATAGTGAAAAAAAACATATATTTAATTTATAAAAACTAAATATAAAAACTAATACGCTCATTTAATTTTTAAATTATTTACTTGGGAGTTGTTTGCATTTTTTTCAAAATTTTGGGACTACGATTATAATTAATTAATTAATTTTTCTTTTCTTTTCTTTCCTTTTATTTATAAGAGATGTATATTCGTCATTTTACAAGATTTTATTAAAAGAATTGAAGAAAAAATTGTATTTCGGGAAAAAAAAGTCACATAGGGGAGTTTTGTGCTAAAATGAAATGATAGAGGAATATTTCATTCCTTGTGCCAATTCCTCGAAATTAAATTTTTCTTTCAGAAAAAAAAAAGAAAAAAGGAATGGTTTGACCTTGACAGACTATAACCCACGCACCCCCCCCCCTGCCCCCACTAAAACCTGTTAAACCCTAATTATATACTCGCCCTTTTCCTCTCCAATTTCACTTAAACCTAGGTCTATAGTGCTGTACTCGTTTTCCTCTCCCATATCACACCAATGGGGAAGGTAAAGGGAAAACATCGTTTGGATAAGTACTACCACTTGGCAAAAGAACATGGCTACAGATCTCGAGCCGCATGGAAGCTGGTTCAACTTGATTCAAAGTTCAGTTTTCTCCGTTCGGCTAATTCCGTGCTTGACCTCTGCGCCGCGCCGGGTGGATGGATGCAAGTGGCCGTCGAGAAGATGCCCGTCGGAAGTTTAGTAATCGGCGTCGACCTCGACCCGATTCGACCAATCCGCGGCGCTATCTCCGTACAGGAGGATATCACCCAGCCTAAGTGCAGATCGTTGGTTAAGAAACTCATGGCAGAGAATGGATGCAGGGCTTTCGACTTGGTGCTGCACGACGGCTCGCCTAATGTTGGTGGTGCGTGGGCTAGGGAGGCTACCAGTCAGAATGCTCTGGTGATTGACTCGGTTAAGCTTGCTACGGAGCTTTTGGCTCCCAAAGGAACTTTTGTCACCAAGGTACATGTTATATGTATAATTTTACACATCTTATTATCGGTATATTATTACTTGAATTTGCATTTTTTTTTTAGCAAAATTAACATTGGCTCTGATGCGGCTTAAGGTTTAATATAACTGAGAAAAGTTAATTGTGCATATGACACGATAACAGCTACAAGTACTGAAGTTGAAGAAATTTGATTTTTGTGGCTTTTAAACTTTATCCTGTGCACCAAAAATGGGGATGGTAGTCTATCGCACGAATAAACAAGTGGCTTCGATTCCATTATATGTACACAAGTGCTAGTATTTTTGTGTTCAGTGTCATTTTTCACTAATAAATTTAGCGTGCCTGGGCAGAACTTTGTATGAATTTCTTTTTAGTGTCCATTCAGTACAATTTCGGTTCCCTGACTGGTTTCAAGATAACAAGTGCTGATGTTATAATATACTATTATGTATTGGTAACTCAATGCTTTATTGGGTTTTAAAGTTTGTTATGGTATACTATAATGCATTTTGCCTGATATGTTTTGCACTCGATTTAGCCTCAGTAACTATTGTAGTCAACCTTATAATGGGGATGCAATGAATGAATGATGTTATGTCTATTGTTCTCCTGTAGGTTTTCAGATCCCAAGATTATACTGCTGTCCTTTTCTGTCTTAGACAGGTAATATTCTTTCCAACGAATGTGGCCAAGAATTTCTGTTGACTGTAAGCCCTTTTCTCACCTATGAATGTTCTATACAGCTCTTTGAGAAGGTTGAAGTGGATAAACCACAAGCTAGTCGTTCAGCATCAGCAGAAATTTATATTGTGGGTTTCAAGTATAAGGCACCTGCTAAAATTGATCCGCAACTTCTTGATGTAAAGTACCTCTTCCAAGGAGGTAAAGAGCCTCCAAAGGTAATCCAATCATTCCCACCTTATCTGCATTTTATCTTTCTACATCGTGTTGTAATTGAGATAATTATCTGTATGGATTTGACATATTCAGGTGGTGGATGTTCTTAGAGGAACAAAGCAAAAGCGACACCGTGATGGGTATATTTTCTTCTCACTAATTCATGGAATGTGTGACTCTCGTCCACAATCATTTGGGGAAAAGCAATGTTGTGTGATTGCCATATAAGAGAATGGCTGGGAGCCAGTTTTATATTTATGCTTGAGTATGCACGTTCTTTTTTCACAAATTGGAGAACTGGCAAGGTGATCATGACGCCTAAAGTTAGGAATGCAGAGGCAGTTGTACTATTGTTGTCTTTTCCACTTTCATCCCTTTCCTAGTTTTATCGATGTCATAATCGAATACGAAACACCAATAATTCTAATCTTGGATATGTTTCTTAAGCTTACCAAACTGATAATACCCAGTACAGATCCGTCATGCAAGCCTTCCACCTTCACTACATCTCAAGACTGCGCCATTGCACGTCCTTAATGATATGGATAATTCCTTGTCTACAGTACCCACCATTATATTTCCCCGGCACTCTATAATAGGGTCTCTCTAAATCAATAAAACCCATGTTCATTCTTGTCTCTCTTCTTTGTACTTTTCACAAATCTCTGATGTGAGGTTCATATAAAATATACACCTAGGTTTATATATCATATTGATTTGGTTCCCTTTGCAGGTATGAAGATGGAGACACAACATTGCGGAAGGTCTGCTCTGCAGCAGACTTTGTTTGGTCTGGATCTCCTCTTGAGATCCTTGGTTCAGTTACTTCTATAACATTTGAAGATCCTGCATGTTTGCCAATCAAGGATCATACTTTGACAACCGAAGAGGTGTGGTTTTACTCTTTTCTTTTTCATTTTTTAATTCATATGCGAGCAAAGTCATAATCATCATCGTTGTTAGTAAACATAGATAATCTGCCAGCTTCACTATCTTGTTCTCTGACCAATTAAACTGCCTTTTCCTTCAAATGTGGGACAGGTTATATCTCTATGTGATGATCTTCGTGTCTTGGGGAAGCAAGACTTCAAGCATCTTTTAAAGTAAGCTTGTGCATAATGTAACATACAACGAACCAACCATACACGGATAACTGTTTACCATATTTGGTGATTCTGTGTTTCTCTTAAATGGTCTTGTGCCTTCAATGTTTGTGTTGTGGTGTAGATGGCGTATGCAAATAAGGAAAGCACTGTCTCCTACAGAGAAGGCTACTTCTGCTACGACGGCTGTGGAACGGGAGGGCAAGGAAGATGAAGATGATAGGATACTTAATGAAATGGAGGAGCTGACGAATGCCATGGAGCAGAAGAAGAAAAGGGCAAAGAAAATTCTAGCAAAGAGACAAGCCAAGGTTATTGCCCATGTTCATGAATCCCTTACTGCTTTTTTAGGTTTTTTTTTTCTTAAGATGCGTAGTCAACAGATAAGATTAAGCAAACATGGATTAGTTTGAGCTATTGTCTTGGTTCTTTGAAGCTATTGTCAGTTAACATTTAATTAAGAAGGCAGGTGAATCAGTTGATGATACTAGTAGTATCATACTTTTTTTATCTGATTTTGTATCAAGCTTTGGGGAATATCCATCTTGCTTGTTTTATCACTGTAGGCTTTCTACCATGCTAGATTATTTGCCGGTTAAGAGGGCATAGCATAGTGAAAGCTGGGTGCTACTGAAATATATTGTCAGTGCTGTGTGGAACAAAGCTTCTAAATTTTAGATGTAACCTGATTAGCTGATCTAGTAACAATTTTGCAACTAATAATATAAGACTTAGAAATGTGTATCAAGGCTGGGATTTTAACCACCATGTTGAATAAGTATCACGGGGATTTTTTATACTTGGGGTCTATTTCTAGATTAGGTTTATTGTAGAACTTTACATTCTTGATGCGTTATATTAAGACTTTTAAGTCTGAATTGGTTGTTGGACGATTTCAGATGGCAATATTGCCTCCTAGGATGTATGTCTACCCATCAGGCTTTGATGAATTTTTCTATGGTTCAATTCCCACATCCTTTGAACATTTCTACCTATACTATATACAAATCTTGTTCCTAATTCTTGTTAGGTTGTCCTGTATATCATCAGCCCATCTTTTCCTCTGGGTTTGTTGTTGCATTTGCATGTAATCTCTGTTTTTGCTGTTGATATTTCTGTATTCTTTAAATACATTACTAATCCTCATTTTTACTTGTAAAGAATACATTACTAATCCTCATTTTTACTTGTTTAAGTTCAATATATCCTGCTTTTTCTGATAAATCCTTTCGTCTTTTCTGCAGGACAAAGCTAGGAAAGCATTAGGCAAGCAAATAGACGCGACAGAGGATGGCTACACCGATCATGAATTGTTCTCTCTAACTTCTATCAAGGTATATTTTTCCTCCATTTATTATTACATTACCAGTTTGAAAGATCAGTCATTTTTAGCCTANAGGTTAATAGTTAGTCTATTAGTGGGTGACTGGGTGTAAGTTTTCTTCTTATGTTTATGTTTCTGAGGAGGTTAATAGTTAGTCTATTTGCATTAGGCAAACAAATAGATGCTTCTGAGGAGTTTTATACGGATCTTGAATTGTTCTCTCTAACTTCTATCAAGGTATATTTTTCCTCCATTTATTATTACATTACCAGTTTGAAAGATCAGTCATTTTTAGCCTATATTAATTGGCCAGCCCTGTGGTTTTCTTCTTACTCTTGGAACATTTTATAACTGTTTTCTTTCATGGAAGAAATCAAATGGAAACCCAACAATGATTTTATTTTCTTATTTATGTTTATCAAGTTTTACTAAATTTTACTGAATTGGTGATGTAAAGTGTTTTCCCCTTTTCAGTAACTTTGCCTTTTCACTATATAAAGTGATAGAAATTCTTCTAATCCATATTGGATTTGGTTCCCTTTTAAATATAGGGATGTCATTTCGTATATTGTGTAGGCATTAAATTGTGTACTTTTTGTCAGTTTTACACGAAATCTAGTATTTGCTTGGTCTACACTTGTAATATTATTCTCTCTTTGGAATGCTTTCATTCAGGGGAAGAAAGAACTTGTGGCTGTTGATAATGATGAATATGATGGTGAAAATGATGAAATTGGAAGTAGTGACAGCGAAGGAGGCCGTGAGGAAGCCCAAGGGGACACATCTAGTGATGCAGACACTGATGAAGAACACCAGCGGTAGTTGTTTCCTCTTAACTTGGACTTAAGCTTGTAAAGTGTGGGCGGTTCTCGATGCTTTTATAAGCTAACAGTATTCTACTTTCAGGTATGGTGAGCAACTGCAGGAGTTACTTGACGAAGCCTACGAAAGATTTGTAGCTAAACAGGAAGGAAGTACAAAGCAGAGAAAGCGTACAAAACAAGCCTATTCGGAGGGCGATCAACTCTTGGAGGTAAGCTACATTTTTCTCCTCTCCCATCAAATATGCACTAAAAAAGAATGGATGAGCTCAATTTTGTTTTCAGAAAATGCACTTCTTTGCTAAATAGGTATTTTTCTTTATGGTTTGGACAGGGTGATGAAGACAATAACATGGTTCATTCTGATCGAGACTCCGATGATGATGGAGATCGTGAGGTGAATCCGCTTGTGGTACCACTCTTAGAGAATGCACCGAGTCGGGAGGAGATTGCAGCAAAATGGTTTAGTCAAGATGTCTTTATGGATGCCGATGAAAGAGAGGATTTGGAGAATGATGATAGCGAAGATGAAATGCAGATGGATATGCCAGTCGAACATCCCCCAATTCAGCAGAAAACAATTGAAGATTCACCAGAAAAACTCAAGGGTTCAAGAAAGACTAGTAAATTACCGACTGTAAAAGTTTCCAAGGTGGATGATGATTTTGAGATAGTTCCTGCTCCATATACAGATTCTAGTGATTCATCAGACGACTCAGATGAAGACGACATTGGTTCAAAAGCAGAGATCTTGGCTTGTGCAAAAAAGATGCTGACGAAGAAGCAGAGGGAACAGATTCTTGATGATGCGTACAACAAATATATGTTCCATGATGAGGGATTACCGAAGTGGTTTGTGGATGAGGAAAAGAGGCATTACCAGCCAATCAAGCCTGTGACAAAAGAGGAGATTGCTGCAATGAGAGCACAGTTCAAAGAAATTGATGCTCGGCCAGCAAAGAAGGTGGCGCAAGCGAAAGCTAGAAAGAAACGAGCTGCCCATAGGCAGCTAGAAAAGGTACGTAAGAAGGCGAACTCTATATCGGATCAGACAGAAATATCAGACCGTTCGAAGAGTAAAATGATCGAACAGCTTTATAAGAAGGCAACACCTAAAAAACCTAAGAAGGAATATGTGGTAGCAAAGAAGGGCGTCCAAGTCAAGGCTGGAAAGGGGAAAGTTCTTGTTGATAGACGAATGAAAAAGGACGCCAGGAAGCAGGGAATGAACAAGCGGGGGAAAGAAACAAAGGGAAAGCAGAAAGGTAAAGGATCGGCAAAGGGACCAGGAAAGGGGAAGGAAAAGGGTAAAGGGAAAGGGAAAGGGGGAAGTAAAATGAAGTAGTGGGGAATGCATGTTTGAATGTGAGGGAGGGTTGTTCAGTAGCCAAAAGGGTTGGAGACTTGTAACAGGGCTTCCCGTGAAGGCTATGTAGGAAGGAGATGATGACCAGAATTGATTTGAGTCGAGACTGCACGCTTGCCGTTGCTGTTATTCATTTTTAATAATTTTGTCGGTGGAGAAGTTTTGCTTTTATTTTCTGTACTTTTTTGAGTTCTTGCTAAGGTATTGTTGGTGCAACAGTTTTGTTCTGTACAATAACAGTTTTGTGTTTCTCAGTAATCCATGAAAACAATTCAAAACATTGCCGTGATCAAGAATGGAAAGTTAGTGAAGTGGTAGGAAATTGACGTAAAATTGATGCCTTGTAATTAAACCACGTTATTGGTGTGTTTGGCATGTCATTTTAGGTCGAAGCGAACGATAGATTTTTCCACGGTTGAAAGTGCAATTTGGTAGGGCAACATCTTCGTGCACGTGGAGATTCGATTTGACGTTGTCGTACAAAACTTTCCTTTTCAAACATGCTGGTTCACAATATGACCTATCTTAAGTCGTGCTGAACTAACCAGCATGACCTATCTTAAGTCGTGCTGAACACTAGTTAAATCGAAACAAGGTTCTGTTTCGTACGAGCTTATTTAACCCAACTCAACTTTTACACATCTATCCCCACTCCATCTGTAGCAATTAAAAACACTGACCATATAAGTTCACAAGAGCCTTGAGACTTCAGTTTTTCTTTTCATATGTTTTTAATAAAATCGGACATTTATTAACATTTAAGATTGTATCTAAAGTACAAACTTAGTCGCTGTTTGGTGGTGATTTAATTTATAAAAATATAAAATTAAGTGATGGATAAATAAATAATACTTGTAAGTATATTGTAATGTATATTAAAATATATTTTGATCATTTATAAATGATCATAAATTTTCCCAAACGAAGGCTTTATAGCAGCACATATATGGGGATTTTTTGCATACCTGAATTAATGGTTTAATATTGTATCTGTTGACGTCAAAAAACGTACCAGTGATGTGGCCAATAGATCCTAAGACCTCTCACATCCACGCAAGTTGGAGGCCTGCACACTTGGACAAACCGTTAGCTACACATGGCCTTCTCTGGGAGAGGTGGAGTTGGCCACGCGCACTCCGATGATCAAGTCAGTTGATGAAATAGTTTTCGGGGTGTGGGAGAACTTTTAAACGTGAGCCTCCATCATCAAGCTCACTCTCTTTTATGTCTGTAGGCCACAAGGAAGCCACCCACCTAATGCTAAAGTCAATAGGGGCCCCATAATCCTTTCAATGGGGATTATGGGAGGCACGACCGCCTCGGCGCAAATAAGTGCCATGTCTACCTTGGGAGATTCCCCAGACATCTTATTTGAAGTGGAGGCCATTTTTATGTGAACATATTGAAAAGTCTGAAAATCTTTGAGTACTTACGCAGGTATTGGATGTCTGAGAGGGAAAAACAAAGTTGCTTGCCGGAGAAGGGGCAGTGGAAGTTCTGAAGAATTTCAAAGGTTTGCAACACTTGGACCTTTCTAACTTTTGATTTTTGCAAAGTAGAGAATAAAGGGAAAAAAAAGTAGGTTTTTGGCCTTTTATATATGCAGAATGAATGAACCTCCATTGTTGGATCTTTTCACGATTTGATCTGAGCCGTACACATGTAGTCTCATCAACCACGTTAACATCAAGAGGTGCCCATTCAAAATTCGAATCAAGGGCCCAGGTGAAACAAGCGCCCTGGGATCGCTTAATCCTCGCCGATGTAAAACATCATCATCATTGCGCATTAAATGCGCACATAGCTCAAACATTGGAAACTGCTACGCCACCCGCTGTTTGTCATTGGGAACCAACTTTTCTTTCAAATCATTAGGGTACATTGCCCGATGTGCGTCGACTCCAATCTTAAAAGAGGCTCGACATCTGGCCTAAGGGCCTCGCTTTTGATCATTTAGCATTATCACATCCTTCAACCTTAAAAGAGGCTTGACATATGGCCTAATGGCCTCGCCTCGTATCATTTAGCCTTATCATGGGCTTTAACCTTTAAAGAGGCTCGACATCTATTCCAAAGGGCCTCGCCTTTGATCATTTAACCTCATCTTATGCTTTAACCTTAAAAGAGGCTCGACATCTGGCCCAAGGGCCTCGCCTCGTATCATTTAGCCTTACCACAAACTTTAGTTCCATCAAAGAGGCTGGAGATTCGTTCCAAGTTTTTCTGCCAACTCGAAAGTCCATGCATTATATGAATAATCATACCCGGACTTAAAGGACTATTGTTACGCCTTGAAAAACTAGGACCCATAAAAGGGCTCAATTAGCCTACGTGGCAAATAGTTCGGAGGCCCATGCCTCGTACGTTGGCATAGGACAACCCAACTACATGCAGGTGAACCGATTCAGGTGCTAGCGACCTGTCTCCCTCACTTAGAACACCTGGACCGACCCCTTTACAAGAAGATCCAATTGACAGAGCCGGCCCAGGACGAGACAGTGGTGAGATCTTGAATGGATCTTGCGCCATGTGAGTTGACAAGACAACTCACGGCCACTTCGCTGCCGCTATCCTATATGGTCAACTTTAAAGTACAAGCTAGGCTTTATGGACACAAAAGTGATAATAGCATTTAAGGTTGTGATTGATTGATGTATATGACAAGAAAGGGAAGTCATTTGGATGAAGCCACTGCACTATCATCCAATGGACTCCATTCATTTTGTCTAAGTATAAAAGCTCACACTTTGTGCCATTTGAAGGTGATGCAAGTTTAGACTCTCAAAATATATTCTTTCCACACACTTTATATTTTATCCCAAAATCGACCCCCATTTTTTATGATGGATGTTCACGTTCAAAAGCTCTCCCACTCCCCAAAACTATTTCACCAACTGACTTGACCGTCGGAGTGTGCATGACCAACTCCACTCCTATCGGAGAAGGCCACATGTGACTACTGGTTTGTCCAAATGTACAAGGCTCCAGTTTGCATGGACGTGAGAGGTATTGGAATCTGTTGGCCACATCACTGGTATGTTTTTTGGGGTCAACAGTATCTAAAGTACACTCTTAGTAATGGTGTATACTTGAAGGATAATTATATTCACAGTTTTTGTTAATTATACTAAAAATTAATTACAACGAGGGTCCTTAACTTTTGTTCATTTTCCCACTTATGTCCTCAACATTTTTCATCATATTTTTATCTTCAATATTATATTAATTAGCATATATTGTCCCAATGACGCTAAAAAATCTATTAGGATTGAGCAAAAAAACTTATTTGTCCCCCATATTTTTAAGAATAATCCTTGGTGTAATGTGCGGGTGTGGACACTTCTATGTATCAAAAATTATGTACATCTATCATGTCCATATTTTTAAATAAAAAAATAAATATTAAATATAAAAGTTCGACAAAAGATTTTTCCCACGCTAACAGAATATTTGGATAGAAAGCTTCATTAAAGGCAAGATGTGCTAATTAATTGGAGGTTAAATATAATTTTTGTTGGAAAAAGTTGAGAACAAGTGCTAGAGTGAGCTAAAATTGGAGACTTTGAAATTATAACATGGTGCAGTTAATAAAAATCGTGGTGTGAATA